>PVKP010035850.1:0-22923 GCA_004027715.1 Plecturocebus donacophilus | reverse complement strand
TTGCATGTGAGATGTGTCTAGATACAGCATACCGATGGGTTTTAGCTTTTTATCCAATTTGCCTGTCTGTGTCTTTTGAGGGGCATTTAGTCCATTTAATTTTAGGATTAATATTGATATATGTGAGTTTGATACTGCCATTTAATGCTAGCTTTAAATGGCAAAAATATGATTTAATCCCAGCCTCTCTGATTCTACAACTTGAACACAGAATCGTTATGCCATAGTGCCTCTCAGGATTTTGCACCTGTAATATAATGACTATATTTTATCAAGTTAACTGTAAACTCATTTTTTTACAGTGGAAGTGGATAACATTAAAGTTTAAACTATTTAAAATTATTCAAAAATTATTTTAGTTATTTTATATAAGGTTTTTCAAGTTGGAAAGTGTATAAACTATTGTATCAGTACTTAAAAACCCAATAACAAAATGAGTAAAGGCAGAGCTAACTAATCATCTCTGACCCACTTTGTGCTGGTCTAGAGGTAACACACATTTATATCATTGAGCATATCCTTGCCAGTGCAAATAAATATACCTCTTACTCTCATAGATTGTTACTTGTTTCTGTTCTGCTAAAATAAAAGCATAATATATGCAATTTGCTTATGTCACCGAACATGGTTACCTTTAAGAGTTAATAGATTTAGATCTAAATTTATTTTTATCAGATTATTTTATTTAGACATATATCTCTATAAATATTAAGTATTGTGTCTTTACATACTATTTCTTGATTTATACACACATATCCAAGTATATATGGAAGATGTTATACTATACATGTTGTCTTTCCAACAGACATCTTTTTCCTTCTATCATGACAATTCATTCAACCTCTTCTTTTCAAATTGAATTACAACTCACAATCAACATTATCAGGTTAAGTGTACCCTCCTTGACTTT
The DNA here is from genome assembly GCA_004027715.1 of Plecturocebus donacophilus. Taxonomy (NCBI): domain Eukaryota; kingdom Metazoa; phylum Chordata; class Mammalia; order Primates; family Pitheciidae; genus Plecturocebus; species Plecturocebus donacophilus. Next base: position 22,013 of record PVKP010035850.1, on the reverse strand, counting down.
TTTCATTCTCTCATGAGTATTTTGTATGCATATATTTTTGTAATGTCTATAAACATATAGGAATAAACATATCAATATACACATACTAATTTAGTATTATCTGCCTTTTAAAAATATAGTAATATCCATTATATAAAATCATTTTTATCTAATTTTTTTCTAAGTCAGTATCTCATGAGTAACCCTTGAAGTCAACTGGTATATTTTGTACTATTTTTCTATTAGTTTCGTAATATCCCATTGTATAGATGTACCATTATTTTCCAATCATTTCTTAATGGATTTACTGGAATACCACAGAAACAGTGCTGTGAAAAAGTAATAAACATAATTATATTCTTGGCCTTTGTATTTTTTAAAGTTCTTTGTGATAGATTCCCAGGAATAGGACTACTGGGAAGAAGGATGGGGGTGTGTGTCTTATTTTAAGTGACATTGACAGATTGCTTTCCAGAAATGCCATAGCAATTTACCTATCCACTAGCAACATATGAGAGTTCACTCGCATTTTATTTGCCATTAGGAACAGAAAATTTGTACATTTAATGTTTTTTTAAGTCAGGAATTTTTCTAAGATCTGCCAAGATTTGGGTCATCTCTCATTGTCCTGTCTAGAATTAGATGAGCACTGCAACACACAGCTTTAGGTCTTTGATGAGCTCTGAGGAATTTCATCTGTTATTTTCTTAACATATCTCTCTCCTTGTGTCTGTTTTCTTGTCTCCTGATATAATGGTTATCATGTGCATACTAATTCCTAGGGTTTATCACTTACTTTTTCAAGCCTCATGGTTCTTAGATTTTTTTCTCTTTTTCTGTGACTTTAAATATTTTTACCACTTGTTTTTATAGTCTGCTAATTTGAGTCTTGTTAGATACTATTTTCCTTGAAGAATGGAGACACTTCTTTTTAACATTCTAGTGAAACTTAATGAACATGCAATACTTAAAACTTCTGAGTGCTTTTAATTTATTTATTCAAGTTATCACCTGCAGGAGGCTAATTATCCTGATTCCTGTCTTTGATTGCAGGATTCTCTTCTGTTGTTTTCTTTTTTTTGTCGTTTGTTTCTGATCTTGATTTTTCTTAAAGAAATACACGTATTAAGTAAATTAATGTGACATGTATATTTGTTCATGTCAGATTCCAACCCAAGCTGTGGTCTGGTGGGATTTGGTGGACAGGTGGTGGGTAGCTGAAGGAACAATTGAGGCAGGTGGGATATGGCTTTATTCTTCTCTCCCCTCTCTACAGAGTCGGCAGTGCAGTTATATTACAGACAGTGGTGGCTCAAAGCCAGGTCTGAGCTCACACAAACAGGTTACATTCAATGGCTACATAATGCACAAGGTTTTGCACCTGTGCTCCAAACCTGCTGTGTCATGCTGTACTGGATGTTTTACTGAGCCTACTCCTGACTGAAGCACAGCCATTTTCCTTGCAGTTCCTAGTCTCAACCCCGTCATCTCTTGTCCCAAAGCACAGGTAACAACACTCCTAAATTTGTTGTTTATCATTTGCATACATCATTAGATCATTTTATTAAATAGCTAGTTATCTACAAAGAGTATGAGGTCCCATTTTGCCTGTTTTTTTCATCATATACATGTGTGCTGATGTGTTCATGCATGAGTGTTTGTATTGTACACATATCATTGTCAACTTTATATTTGGAAGTTGAGATGCATACATGTTGATACATATAATTCTACTTTCAGCAATTTTAATGCTTTCACCAGTCATCACCATAATATTCTACAAATGCAGACTGCTTCACAGGTTTTGCTAATAAAGTTTTGTAATGAACATATTCTATACTTTTTTTGAGTGCATCTAAGAGAATTTTTTGAGGGCATTACATCTAGAAGGGCAGCTGTTGGATTACAGAATTCATACATAAAATATTTACTAGATATCACCAGGCAAATTGCTCTCTAAAGTAGTGCTATCAGACTACACATCAACCAGCAGTGTATGAGAATGACTACTGTTCCACTTCACTGGCAGCTCTCCTTGTTTCCAGCCTAATTTATGTATATAAAAATACATTGATACACATATATATATATAATTAATATATGTGTGTATATCTATACACACATATGTATATGTATTATATATACACATGTATATATCATATATCATGTGTATATATATGTGTATATATATAATATACATTATGTATATATAATTAATGTATATACTATATAAGGGGACGATTCAAAAATTAATATATGTGTGCGCACATATGTATATATATTATATATATACACATACATATGTCTTGTGTGTGTGTGTGTGTGTGTGAATATATGGCTCTGTTATTACTGGCTTTTTATTAATTTTTATCTTAGATATTTTTAATGCTTTTACAAATTTATGGCTTTATATTTTGAATATTCCCCTTATAAATGATGTGTATAGAATATGACAATCAATATTTTAACACATTGTGAGTAATGTTATATTACTCCTTAATTATTCATACTTACAACTTTAGGTCGCCTAGATTAAATCACAGCCAGTCCTACTTACTTTATCACAGTGGCTTTTATTTCCATTTTTTGAACCAAATTCAATTATTTATTTAAAATATGCATCATATCTTTTATTGTATATATTTTTAATAAGAAATTTTTCAAGTGTATAAATGATGCGAACTCTAAAGATCAGGAGTTTATTCTTTTGAATGCGAAGTCACAGGAGTTCAGGATTGACTGCTAGGGTGCCTCAGAAAACAGTCCATACAGAGTGTAAGATGTATTTGTAATGTATTTGCAGCAGGAAGTTTTTCATTTCTTTATGATAGTACCTGGAGAAGGCCATTTACTCTGATCTTTGAGGCTCGGGAATACTTGGTCTACCCTTCATGTTTCTATTTACCTTTTTTCTTGGACCAGGGATCCGTGTGAAACAGATGTGTGCTAAGTCATATTATAATACTTGTCCTGGAAATGTCCCATGCTGGGTACCAGGCTCTTGTTTTATATAAAGTAAAGAAAGACAAATAAAAAGGTTCTAGATGACTCTCTCCATATCTTATCAACTTACTGGATTGAGTGACTTGAACTAGCGACCTTGAATGGGTTAAGCTGCCATTATGATAGAACACTCCATAAGGCTTCATTTTATTGTGATATATTAGACGTGTGAGAATAGTTTTACAAATTATGTGAACTGTGGCATGATATATTGTTTCTATCTTTATTATAAAATATGTAAAAGATAGTATGTTATGCATAACAACTGAAATTTGTAGTTCTCTAAGAAATTATACAGGATATAATATCGTAAAAATATCTTATTTGTTCTGAAAATTGAGAGATCAAGGTCCCCTAAATTCTTAAATAGTAAGAGTTAGAATTTGATTTTTTTAAAATTGTACTTTAGGTTCTGGGGTACATGTGCAGATCATGCAGGACTGTTGCATAGGTACACACATGACGAGGTGGTTTGCTGCCTCCATCCCCCAGTTACCTACATCTGACATTTCTTCCCATGTTATCCCTCCCTGACCTCCCCACCCACCCCGCTGTTCCTCCCTTGCCCCCCACAACAGACCCCAGTGTGTGATGCTCCTCTCCCTGTGTCCATGTGTTCTTATTGTTCAACACCGGCCTGTGAGTAAGCACATGCCATGTTTGATTTTCTGGTTTTTGTGTCAGTTTGCTGAGAATGATGGTTTCCAGATTCATCCATGTCCCTACAAAGGACATGAACTCATCATTTTTTATGGCTGCATAGTATTCCATGGTGTATATATGCCACATTTTCCTTGTCCAGTCTATGGTCAATGGGTATTTGGGTTGATTCCAGTTCTTTGCTATTGTAAACAGTGCCGCTATGAACATACGTGTGCAAGTGTCTTTATAATAGAATGATTTATAATCCTTTGGTTATATACCCAGTAATGGGATTGCTGAGTCAAATGAAATTTCTATTTCTAGGTCCTTGAGGAAGTGCCACACTGTCTTCCCCAATGGTTGAACTAATTTACACTCCTACCAACACTGTAAAAGTGTGCCTATTTCTCCACATCCTCTCCAGAATCTGTTGTCTCCAGATTTTTTAGTGATTGTCATTCTAACTGGCCTGAGGTGGTATCTCAATGTGGTTTTGATTTGCATTTCTCTAAAAATCAGTGAGGATGAGCATTTTTTCATATGTTTCTTGGCCTCATAAATGTCTTCTTTTGAAAAGTGTCTTTTCATAGACTTTACCCTCTTTGGTATGGGTTTGTTCGTTTTTTTCTTGTAAATCTGTTCTAGTTATTTTTAGATTCTGGATATTAGCCCTTTGTCAGATAGGTAGATTGCAAAAATTTTTCCCCATTCTGTTGGTTGCTGGTTCACTCTAATGATTGTGGTTTTTTTTTGTTTTGTTTTGTTTTGTTTTTTTCTGTACAGAAGCTCTGGAGTTTATTTAGATCCCATTTGTCTATATTGGCTTTTGTTGTCAATGCTTTTGGTGTTTTAATCATGAAGTCCTTGCCTATGCCTATGTCCTGAATGGTTTTGCCTAGGTTTTTCTATGTTTTTTATAGTGTTAGGTCTTATGTTTAAGTCTTTCATCCATCTGGAGTTAATTATAGTTTACATAATTAAGTTCAGTAAAACAGTTATATGTGTCATATATCTGTATATATCTGTATTTTATGATGATATTCTGTATAATTTCTTGCAGAACTAGCAATTTCATTTGTCATATATGTGTCATATATCTGTATTATTTGAACTTAACCATGTAGTGAAAATTCAGGTTAACCCAAATCTGCACAGGCTCAGGTCTCAATACAGCATATCCCTTAAAGCCCTTGAGTTTAAATGCTACCTCTGAGTTTCATTACTTTGATTACTTAAAATAGCATTCAGTAGCCTAGGATACTGTATGTAAAATGGGGATAATCACATTTGCCTCATTGAAGACACTATATTTAATATGTAACAAAACATAGAACACGGTATCTGGCCTATGCTAAGAACTCAATGGATGAGAGCCAAGTCAGCCTTATGTAATCAATAAACATTTTAACTTGCAATGTATTTTCCAAATGTAAGGACTACTTTTATAATTGTCATTTGAAAAAAAAAAAAAAAAACCTGTGGTTTAATGCAGAGCACTTGTGGCAGTCTAAAATAAATAAATCTTATGCTCCCCTTCACCTGTGATACTATGTTCAAAGGAATAAGATATAAAGAAATATACTCAGGATTCTCTCATATGCAGTTCTTCTGAAATGAAACATAATAGGCATGCAGGGTAGACGGTAAACTGACTCAACTGTTGCTAAGAAGTATTGGCTGATGATCATAGGTCAAGACCTTTCAAGGAGAGGCTAAGTGTTAAAATAATCAAATCAGGACTTTTTCATAGCAGCAGCAGCATATTGCACATGGAAAAGAAAAATCCAAGAGACGTCCCTGTTGTAGTATAAAAGAAATAAAATTGCTAGCAGTAAGTTCTTAAAAGAAAACTCTCACAAATATGGCTTCACCTCCATATACTTCATGCACTAATTAGTTTTTTATGTCTGTGTTATGGAAAGAGTTTTTGCCATTTAATTATTATGAAACTTTGATGTGTTCATAAAAACTATTGAAAAAACCACTTCCTCCATATTACCTACCTTATTATCTTTATGTTATGCAGTACGATACTCTACTGAATAAAAGTTAATAATTTACAGATCGTTTACTATACCATCTGGGCTTCAAAAAATGACAACATTTTTGCCTGAATTTTAAAGGGAAATAACATGAACTTTTGGAAATGTATCTGGAGAATTCAAACTCTAATAAGAGTAAGTAAATAATTGTGTATAGAAAATTGTGTTATAAAAAGGAGAATTAAGTCTAACCTGCTCCAATTTAGTTGCCCATTCTTCTTCACTTCTCCTTTTTAAAATATAGGTAACCTTTAACTTTTCCTGAAATAAAAATGATTATTTTTCCAGTAGTAGCAACTCATTCTATGATTTAAAAGATTCATATTGACAAATATGTATTTAAAAATTATTTTATCATAGTTTAAAATAAAAATTTTATTCAATTAAAGAAATCAATATTGAATGTATTTTATATGAATTAAAAATGCTTTATTTCTCAATTTAATAATACAGTGTATCTGACAGTGATGGAAGCATCAAGGTATTTAGAATAATATATGGAGAACTCATAAAAATAATGTTTAAACAAATGTTCAAATAAATGATGCAAAATGCGAAACAAATAATGAGGGCCAGGGGACAGTAGCTTATGCCTATAAATCCCAACACTTTAAAGGCCGAGGCAGGTAGATCTCTTGAGCTCAAGAATTTGAGACCAGCCTGGGCAACATGGTGAAAACCTGTCTCTACTAAAATAGGAAAGAAACTAGCCGGGCATGGCCGCACGCGACTGTACTCCAGCTACTCTGGAGGCTGAGGCAGTAGAATTGCTTGAACCTGGGATGCAGAGGTTTACTGTGAGCCGAGATCCCTTGACTGCACTCCAGCAGGGATGACAGAGGGACACTTCGTCTAAAAAAAAAGAAAATTAGCTGGGCCTAGCGGCACGTCCCTGCAATCCCAGATTTTCCAGAGGCTGAGGCATAAGAATTACTTGAACCTGGGAGTTAGAGGTGGTTGCAGTGAGCCATGATCCCACTACTGCGCTCCAGCCTGGGCAACACAGTGAGACCCTGTCTCCAGAAAAAAAAAAAAAAAGAGAGAAAAGAAATAAATAATGCTGACCATCTTAAAAGAAAAACTGTGAAATTATGAAATAAATCATTACTACAAAGAAGTTTAAAAGTCAAGAAAAAACATGATAGTACAATGTGCTTTTTTGTTAATATACATTTTCTTATTTGGTAAATAAACTCTTCTGGTTGATGAATAATTTTATGACAGAACCAGAAGTTTCCAGAAGCATAGATAAAGACTGACTTCTCTTCCAATAAATCATAAATATTTAACATAAATTTACCACTGACTTAATAAATTAATATTAATTGGTGATTAAAAGTCTAAAGAAGATGAAAGTAAGCATTGATATTCTTTGTGCAGCTGAATGGAAAAAAAAACGTGAAGCACAAAAATACTGTTGATTCCAAAATATTATACTGAAGCAATTATTTCTTAAAATACCCCTTAAGAATTTATTTCTTCTTATTCCTTTAAATATGTAAATGTTATAAAACCTTTATAAATAAAAATGACTTGAACTATCTAGAACAAATTGACAGTCTGAAAACACCAAGGAAACTAATGAGAAAAGGAAAAATAAATAAAAAGAGAACAAAAGTTAATGGAATGGAGAATTTACATTTAAGGTTAAGACAAAACCTTGGAGGAATAAATATTCTTGCAGGATTAGTGAATGATATTTTTATAGAAAAACCAAAGCTTTTTTAAATTCCAGATTAAATAAATGTTTATCATAAAGATGTACATAAAAAGAGTTAAATAATTAGGAAAAAGTATCAGTATGTTACAAATTGGTCAATCCAAAGTATTTCACTTAAAGAATCTGTCAGAAGAACTTCCCTTAGGTTGGTGTAAAAGTAATTGCCATTAATATCTTGATTCCATGAAATGCTGTTATCCTAAGTTAAAATAATTGAATATATGATTTCATGAGATCTTTATAGATGAAACTTTCAAGATTCTAGCATAACTCAAGAAATAAAATTTGAATAAGGTATTTTAGAAAAAATTCAGAAAAGTCTACTTATTTTTTTGTAACTTAGAAAACTTTATTGATATGTATTATTAATGGCTGAGATTTCATAACACTTGTGTAACACTTGTATGCCAAGGGAATTTAATAACCATGTAACTATATAAATATTTAATAATTATATAAATCATAGTCCTGTAAATCTAGGTGGATCACAAAAAACAAATGAACATTTTCTTATGTTTAAGAAAGAATAATTATTATTAATATAGTACTCTTAATATAAGTGTTTCTCATACATTTAAAAAAAATATTTATTGGCTAGGTTTTATCCAAAACAGGTGGAATTTCATTTCTGTTTACTTAGCCTACAGTTAAACTAAAGCAAGGAAATCAATTACCTGCATATGGAAGGAACTGAAATTTTTAAATAGAGTACTATATTCTTCTTCTCAGTCACTTATTCTGTCACTCTTCTGCTTCATTACTTTCTTACTATAACTCTCTTCTCTTTCCAACACATACATACTTACACAGGCAAACTCATACTTGCACATCTCCAAAAATATAATTAATGATAACAAAAATTTGATACATATTGTATACATCCTAGATATTGTCCAGTGGTTTCACTAACCAAAAAATTTGAAGGGCCATATTGTAAATTTTAGTTTGCAAAGGGCCAACAAAATAAACTTTAAGAACAAGGCACTAAGCCCTACTGAATTTTGATAGACATATGGCTATATCTATCAAAATTTGAAATGAGTTGAAGATTTAAGAAAAATCTTGAGCCATTTATCAATCACAACAAAGAAGGAAAGGAAAATAATGTAATAATTAGCATATCATTGTCATATAACTCAATATTGTTTTGTGTTTAATTCTCTAGAAGCAGTAATGTTCATTTTTTTGAAATAGATATTTTTAGCACTTGATTAACACTTAACATTATATTCCCTACTGATAATAAAACAAAGATGGCAGAGTTAAACTTCTACAACTTAAATTCTTCAAAGATTCATCTTCTCTTTTGTAAGCAAGCTGTTACCTACTGAAAAATTCAGATTGACACAGGGGAACAACGCACTGATTTTATTTGTAACAATTTTTCTGTTGAAGTAAACATACTTCTTCCTTTAAAGTTTATGTGGTAGTGAAGAATAACATGCATATAGAAAAGTATGCAACTCATTTTTACAGGGAACACCTCCATACAACCAGCATGCTGAAAAAAATACAGAACACTGCAGCATCCCAGAAGACCCCAGCCCCCAGAACCCATTCAGGCAGTGAGCACGCAAATGTATCTACTTTTGTAACTTCTCTACCAAAGATTCATTCTGTCTGTTTTTAAGATTTATATCAATGAAGTCACGCAGTACACACAATTTTGCCTTTGTGTACTTTTGCTCAAATTTATGTGAATAAATCCATTTTATTTACTATATTTGTGACTGAGTGCATACTAATTCTTCATAAACTCATGTAAAAGGTTTGCGCTAATTCAATGTTAATCATACTAATTTTAGTCCTGTTGAGGTTACTATATGTCAGAGTAAGGGCTTTTTCATTCTGTTCCTTTTAAATCAAACGTTTATTTCAACTATCGATGGATATGAGATACTGTTAAAAGTTGATTCTTCATATATTATGATAGTGATACATTTTTCCTTATTTCTCTTAATATAGTAGATTAAACTGATTCATTTTTTTATATTTAACTTTACTTACAGTCATAGAATATACTTCACTGTCCTTTTTTAAAGTATATTACTGGACTTAATTTTCAATTTTGTGGGTTTTTGCTTTTAAGACTTTACGACTATTTGCATGGAAGGATCATTTGTATTTTTTCTCCTTGCTATATTCTTGCCAGTTATGCTGGCCTTCTTCTTGAGAAGGATTCCTTCCTTTTCTGGAAATATTCATGTAAAATTGTTGTTCTTCCTTTCACAATTAGCAATATTAGAGAAACAAGTTACCCTTAATTTTTATTTGTTTGTGGAAGTAACATATATATAGGTTAATTTTGTGAAATACATATGGAAGTCTTGGAACTGGTTTTTCTGGTATTTTGGTAAGTTGTATTTTTAAAAGAATTTATATTTTTCCTCAGAATATTTCAAATTATGTACATAAAGTCATTCATAATAAATTCTCATTGTTTACTACATGCTGATTCTATAAATAGTTCTCCTCTGTTGTTCCACATATTAGCAATTGCATCGTCTTATTTTTGTGTGTATAACTGCTTGATTATACGCTTATTTTTATGTGTATAATAGCTTGATTAATTTATTGATGATTCCAAATAAATGGCTTCCTATTTCATCAACTTCCACTTATATCTTCATTATTTTCTTACCTACTTTCATTTAATTTGTGTAATTTTTTTCTTTCTTTTTTCTCTTTAAAGATTACTGACATGCATTATTCATGATTTCTTATTTTCTAATCTATATGTTTTAAGTTACAAATGTTTCTCTAAAGTATGTAGCTGTAATCTGCTAGCTTTTGTACATAATATATTAATTATTATTTGACTTAAGAATTCACACATAACAATATTAACCTTATATGTAAATGGGCCAATTAAAAGACTTAGACTGGCAAATTGGATGGTCAAGGCCCATCAGTGTGCTGTATTCAGGAGACCCATCTCATGTGTAAAGACACACATGAGCTCCAAATAAAGGGAGGGAGGAATATTTACCAAGCAAATGGAAAGCAAGAGAAAGCAGAGGTTACAATCCTAGTCTCTAACAAAATAGAACTTAAATCAACAAAGATCAAAAATGACAAAAATATAATGTAAAGGGATCAATGCAACAAGAAGAGCTAACTATCCTAGACATATATACACCCAGTACAGGAGTACCCAGATTTTTAAAGCAGTTTCTTAGAGACCTACAGAGAGACTTATACTCCCACACAATAATAGTGGGAGACTTTAACACCCCACTGTCAGTATTAGACAGATTAATGAGGTAGAAAATTAACAAGGATAGTCAGGAATTGAACTCAGCTGTGGACCAACCAGACCAAATAAACGTCTACAGAACTCTCGACCCTAAATCAACAAACTATATATTCTTCTGAGCACTACATAATACTTATTCTAAAATCAACCACATAATTGGAAGAAAAACAGTCCTCAGCAAATGCAAAAGAAAGGAAATCATAACAAACTGTTTCTTAGACTACAGTGCAATCAAATTAGAACTCAGAATTAAGAAACTCACTCAAAACCACAAAACTACATGGAAACTGAAAAACCTGCTCCTGAATGACTGCTGGGTAAATAACAAAATTAAGGCAGAAATAAGTAAGCTATTTGAAAACAATGAGAACAAAGACACAGTATACTAGAATCTCTGGGACACAGCTAAAGTAATGATAGAGGGAAATTTGTAGCATTAAATGCCCCATGAGAAAGCGAGGAAGATCTAAAATCAATGCCCTAACACCACAATTAAAAGAACTAGAGACCCGGCCTAGCGGCTCACGCCTGTAATCCTAGCACTTTGGGAGGCCAAGATGGATGGATCATGAGGTCAAGAGATTGAGACCATCCTGGCATGGTGAAACCCTGTCTCTAATGAAAATACAAAAAAAATTAGCTGAGAATGCTGGTGCATGTCTGTAGTCCCAGCTACTCGGGAGGCTGAGGCAGGAGAATTGCTTGAAACTGGGAAATGGAAGTTGCAGTGAGCTGGCATCATGCCACTGCACTCCAGCCTGGTGATAGAGTGAGACTCTGTCTCAAAAAAAAAAAAAAAAAAAAAAAAAAAAAAAAAAAAAAAAAAAAAAAAAAAAAAAAAAAAAAACTAGAGAAGCAAGAGCAAACAAATTCAAAAGCTAACAGAAGACAAGAAATAACTAAAATCAGAACAGAACTAAAGGAGACAGTGACACAAAAAAATCCTTCAGTGAATCCAGGAGCTGGTATTTTGAAAAGATTAACACAATAGATAGACTGCTAGCCAGACTAATGAAGAAAAGAGAGAAGAATCAAATAGACACAATAAAAATGATAAAGGGGATATTACCACTGAACCCACAGAAATACAAATTACTGTTAGATACTACTATGAACACCTCTACACAAATAGAAAATCTAGAAGAAATGGATACATTCCTGGACACATACACCCTCCCAAGACTAAACAAGGAGGAAGTCTAATTGCTGAATAGACCAATAACAAGGAAATTGAGGCAGTAATTAATAGCCTACCAACCAAAAAAAGCCCAGGACCAGGCAGATTCACAGCTGAATTCTAGCAGAGGTACAAAGAGGAGCTGATACCATTCCTTCTGAAACTATTTCAAATAGTAGAGAAAGAGGGACCCCTCCCTAACTCATTTTATGAGGTCAGCATCATCCTGATACCAAAACCTGACACAGACACAACAAATTGAAGAAAATTTCAGGCCAATATCCCTGATGAATGTCGATGTGAAAATCCTCAATAAAATACTGGCAAACCGAATCCAGCAGCACATCAAAAAACTTATCCACCATGATCAAGTTGACTTCATCCTAGGGATGCAAGGATGGTTCAACATACACAAATCAATAAATGTAATCCATCACATAAACAGAACCAATGACAGAAACCATATGATTATCTCAATAGATGCAGAGAAGGCCTTGGATATAGATAAAATTACCCCTTTATGCTAAAAACACTAAATAAACTAGGTATTGATAGAACGTATATCAAAATAATAAGACCTATTTATGACAAACCCACAGCCAATATTGTACTGAATGGGAAAGCTGGAAGCATTCCCTTTATAAACTGGCACAAGACAAGGATGCCCTCTGTCACCACTCCTATTCAACATAGTATTGGACGTTCTGGCCAGGGCAATTAGGCAAGAAAAAGAAACAAAGGATATTCAATTAGGAAAAGAGGAAGTGAAATTGATGACATGATTGTATATTTAGAAAACCCCATTGTCTTAGCCCAAAAACTTAAGCTGATAAGCAACTTCAGCAAAGTCTCAGGATAACAAATTAAAGTGCAAAAATCACAGGCATTCCTATACGTCAATAATAGACAGAGAGCCAACTCATGAGTGAACTCCAATTTACAGTTGCTACAAAGAGAATAAAATACCTAGGAATACAACTTAAAAGGGATGTAAAAGACCTCTTCAAAGACAACTACAAACCACTGCTCAAGGAAATAAAGAGTGGAAACAAAAAAATGGAAAAATATTCCATGCTCATGGATAGGAGGAATCAATATTATGAAAATGACCATACTGCCCTAAATAATTTACAGCTTCAGTGCTCTTCTTATCCAACTACCATTGACTTTCTCCACAGAATTAGAAAAAATGACTTTAAATTTAATATGGAATCAAAAAAGAGCCCCTATAGCCAAGACAAACCTAAGCAAAAAGAACAAAGCTAGAGGCATCATGCTACCTGACTGCAAACTGTAATACAAGGCTACAACAAAACAGCATGGCACCAAAATAGTTATATAGACCAATGGAATAGAACAAAGACTTCAGAAATAACACCACACATCTACAGCCATCTGATCTTTGACCAACCTGACAAAAACAGTGGAGAAACAATTTTCTTTTCTTTTCTTTTTTTTTTTTTTTGAGACAGAATCTTGCTCTGTCGCCAGGCTGGAGTGCAGTGGCCCACTCAGCTCACTGAATCTCCACCTCCGTGTTTAAGCAATTCTCCTGCCTCAGCCTCCCTTAAAGTATAATAATAATGAAAAACTGTTTTTTAGTTCATGTTTTCAGAAAATAAATTATCTATGTTTGCCTGTACAACTCTTTATTTCTTCCTTACTAAAAAAATTTACTCGTATTTTTATATATTTACTTCAGCTCTGTCATAGAATAGCATGTAGAGTTCCTCTGTATTCTAATTTCTTTTCAAATATGAAAATTCTCTGAAAGTCAGAATTAACTCTTAAGGCAAATATTAGCAGGAAAGGCTGTGGGGTATAGAGCAGATTCTCATTTGAAAGCTATGGATAGTCGTGCAACCACCAGACCATCTGAAATTCGCCAGAGCTACGTCTCATTCTTGAGTCAACTCAGTTCTTGATGAAGGTGAGCAGCCATTACAATCATTGCCTAGCAGAGAGATAGATGAACCCCCAGAGGAGAAAGATGATAGCATCGGAAACCTACAAGATTTTCAGACACAATGTTCAGTGTTCAACAATAGAAACATATATAGCGTTTACCAAGGAAATAAATCTACATGGCCTAAATGTAAGAGAGAATGAGAGAGAAAGAAAAAAGACACAGGTGATTCAGCTATTGGAATTACCTGAAAGAGACTATAAAATAACTATAACAAATTTGTGTTAGAAAACAATTGAAGGGTGGGAAAATAGATGACAATATGCGGAGTTTGATGAGATAACTGAATCTATTAAAACTCAAATGGAAATTATACATTATAAAACTTGTGCAAAATTAAGAACTCATTAGTTTGTTTTAACAGATTGAGAAGAGCAAGAGATATGACTAGTGACTTTCAAGAACATGTTTTCAGAGAATACAAACATTTAAGTATGTAGACATTAAAGAATAGAAGGAACTTAACAAGAACATAAATACATAAGTGATAAAAATATGGATTTGTAATCTCATAGTGTAGAAAAGAAAGAAAAGATCAAAAGAAATATTTAAAATGATATTTGCTGAGAATTTCCAAACTGGCCAAAGACTTCCACACAAATAATAGAAAAAAATCTGTTTGTTTCAAGTAAGATAAAGATACATAAAGAACATACAAAATCTTTTAACATTGCAAAGTAAACAAGGGCTTCATTAAGTTCATAAAGAACACAAAGCTAGATTTGGGAGGGAATGGGGAGTTGATTAAATAGTACACAGTTTCAGATAGGAGGAATGGTTTTGTGAGATTTATGGCACAGCAGGGTAACTGTAGTTAATAATATTGAACAAAATAAGACAGAGAACAGTTCAAATGTCTCGCCATAAAAAATGAAAGGTAAATGAAGTGATGAATATAATTAGCTTGATTTAATCATGCCATATAGTATACATATATGAAAATATCATTTTGCATCTCATAAATGTATGTAATGATTTGTCAATCAAAAATAAGAAAAAAGCAGAGGTGAGAAAACTATTCTTCCATCATTCAGAGAAAAATAATGTATGATTGTGCCATTAAAAGAAAAAAGACTGTCAACTGACTTCTCCACAGTTTCCTATAAAATCCAGTTTTACATTAAATTCAGATTTTATACTATCAGTGTTGAAATGTAAAAAAAAAAATCCCAACCTGCATTTAAATGTCATTGACAATGCATTTTTTTGGTATCAAACTGATCGTAAAGCAAGAGAAAAAGTACGTTAGGTAAAATAAAAATATATATCAAATCTTACTGTTTTCCTTTTCCCAATAAACTGCCCACATTTATGCAACCCTACTTTTTCATTTATCCAGAGTACATCATTGCCCAAAGGCTAAATTCCAGATAATATTCTGTTTTCTGTTATTATAGATGGCTTTGTAATTGAATCTATGTTTCTAAGTCTACCTGAGAGTATTCTTAATTATTAAATGAATGTAATTGATGACTTATTTGCAAATTTATGTTTTAGTATGCATTATATTCCATAGAAAGTACTTAATTATATGTAACTTAGTCATATTAAATTTGTTTAAAAATTCAACCAAAATATATGCATGCATCCTCGTATGCATGGGCATACATACACACACATACACGAGTGGTAGAAGAGTCACTGAAATGAGAGAAGAATAAAGATATATTTCTCATTCTGCCATTAAATCTCTACATGAAATCAGTAGAGAACGGTCTGAATTGCTTTATGTGGAATTTGTTTCTTCCAAATATTATGGAGGAAGGAGGAGCTGGTGTCCAAAGTTTGTTTTGTTTACTAGCTCAGGTGAGTTGTTTTTTGTAGACTACACATTGAAAGGCTAAAATGTAATTGGAGTGTTTTATGTTGAGTTGGGTAAAATCAGTAAGTTATCCATAAATTTTCAGATCAGTTTAATTTGCTTTCTCCTATGTATTGAACTGGAAGAGCAAAGGGCAATACAGGGTACATTTCACTTCTTAAATGTGATGAAGAAAGATTTACTAAAAATGATTCTTGATGAAAATTACAGTGGATCTAATTACATCAGGTGTTTCACTTTGACTTTTATTTGAGATGACAATGAACTGACCTGACGATCCCATCACTGGAGAAAGCTAGGTTAGCAAAGCACCTTAGAGCCCTATCTCTTCAGCAAAATCTGTGTATTAACAGTGTTTTCTTATGGAGAAAAATTGGCAGCTGTGAACTTTTGGACATATCCTTTCTAGCTTCACATAATTATTAATGTGAAAGCAATAATATAAATATGCTCTATGCATATACTAATGATTAGCTTTTTAATGCTTTAACCTGGAACTATAACTGAAATATTTCAACATAATTTTGCCGAGAAATAGGCACATACAACTTGAAACAGAGATTCTAAACTTATATATTAAATAATACAAGCCAATTCTGAAATTTTTTCATACAATATATAACAGATATATATTTTCGGAATGGGTTTTATTTAGTTTCTGAATTTTACTGGTTAAGGTTTAATCAGCAAAAGCCTCTCATGTATTTTGTTCAGTTGATTGTGTGACACTCTGTTGGCTCCAGAAAAGACCTCTTACCCCAAAATATGATATCTTTCTCTACTGGTAGAGTATCTCTCTCCAGTTAGGGAGAAATGTTAAAGTATGTCACTGCAGAAGCATCTGCCTTAGAGTCAGTTTATATAACCTGTAGTTATGGATAGTAAGGTTGGAGAAGCAGTGGTTTAAAATGTGTGTAATAATTAACAAAATAATGGCCCTCCAGCCCCTAGCACTAAATGCAGCCTGAGGGATTATTTGTGCACCATCTCTCTCCCTCTCTTTCCCCCACCACCTCTCTCCCTTTCTCTCTCTCTCTCTCTCTCTCCTTAACCCTCTTTTGTCTTTACATTTTTCCTTGTCTATTTTTTTTTAAATCTTTTTTGTGTAATCACTTCATTCCACTTCACTACTTGGTATCACAATGAACTCCATTTCCAGTGCTCACTCAGATGACAATTTAGTTACACTAGACAAAGACCAGCAGGAATACATGTGTGGTTGAATGAGTTAGGTTTATTGTTTGTTGCAAGAAGAAGACATACTATTGAGTGCCTCAAAAAGAGGTTGTTGAAAGAGATGGATTATAGGACTTGGGCTTATTTAGATCATGTTACAGTGAATTAAAGGAAGTTACACTTTGCTGTAAGTAGATGTTTCAGGAAGCAGGGGTGTTTGATTCTTTATCAACCTTATCTAGGAGGAGGTTGGAGAGAGGCAGTGCCATATTTACTAAAGATCACTCCCATTAGCCATGGTTGAAGAAATCGGGTTATTTTTGTGGTTTAGATATAGCTGACGTTTTATTGCTTTGAACAAGATTATGGAGTAGCCTTGTTTTGTTTGAATTCATCTTGGTCACAGAGTGATATTACCTGTTGTTAAAATTTTGTAAAATGCTTTGTTTAACAGGTAAACACTATAGTCTAGCTAGAGTACAAGACCAGATACTAGTTTCAGTGAATATTTTTCTCTTATCGCTAGCAGGCTAAGAATCACTCTCTGCTTCCAGTAGCATAGGCCAGTGGTAAAATATATATATATGTGTGTGTGTGTGTGTGTGTGTGTGTGTGTGTGTGTGTGTATATAATCTTGAATCATACTGCCTGAGTTTGACTGAGTACTAAACTTGTCCCTTAGTCACCATATTAAAGAATACTTACATTACTAATCTGTTCTTTATACCCTCAAATGGAAAATAAGACATAATAATAATAGCTCTCAGAAAATTATCATGAAGGTTAAATTAGTACATGTGAAGTGATTAGACTAGTGCTTGACACACAGTAATGCTGTGAAAATGTTAGCTACTATTATTTCATCAGTTTTTCTCTTTGCAAGTAAACATTGGAATGCCTGAAAATGTGTTCATATCATATTCAAATCTTTTTTATCACTATTTTCTTTATAAGCTATTGGTAAGCTCAGCCCCAAATGCTTCAAAGCCATCAAGTCACTTTCTAGGTTAGGGCCTTGACTTGATATGCACAACAGCAAACCACTTTCCACTATTGCTTCTGGTCGACATTAGATAAATGTTTATTTAGTCAATAAATGAATAAATGATTAGATTTCCAGAACTTTTGACAAGACTAGTGGTAGGGTACAGGATTTGTAGAATTGTAGGATAAATATCCTATTTTGACTTATTTAAAATAAAACAGAGAAATTCATTATTTTATGACTGGCTTGAAATATGAGTTTAGAAACACATCCACCTCAAACTTGTGTGTGTGTGTGTGTGTGTGTATATATGTGTGTGTATATATATACATATATACACACATATATGTGTGTGTATATATATACATATATACACATATATATGTATATATATATGTATGTGTATATATATGTGTATATATAGACATATATATACACACATATATATATACATACACATATATATACACATACATATATATACATATATATGAGTATATGTGTATTATGTATATATATACACACATATATATATACATACACACACCATGTGCATGTATATATACACACACACACACACACACACACTCTGATTATGTTGCCAGCACTATCACAACAAATAATGCACATGAAACCACTACCTGCTCTAAAATTATGTATTCCTAAACAAAATAACAATAACTGCAGCAGAAGAACTAATACTGGTAGAATTTCCACTCTCAAGGCATACTTCTGTGGTTGTCTTCTTTGATATATGTTATATAATAATTAACTCTTCCATAAAACTACAACCAATTTCTTCACTTTCAATCAGTGACGGGATGACTAATGGCACTTTGCTGGTGAGGTCATGCTTTCTACCCCTCTGTGCCTTTGCACATGCTTCTCCTTAGGCTTCAATGCCTTCTCTCCATCTGCACCTGGCTAACTTCCAATTCACAGTTCTTGATTTTGTTTAGGTATGTTATCCTCCAAAGAAGCTTTACATAGAAAATAATTTTTAGTAGAAGGGAGAGACTGAACACACTTGTAGGTCTCCAAAACTAGGAGAGAAGAAGGGAAAGAAACACCGAAGAGTGATTAAAATAACTATTAAAATATTTTACTACTTCTCAATTTTGCTTAGATTAATTTAATTTATATTCAATTTAAATACATTTTAAAATCTTATACTACAGTTAATTCATATTTAACCATATAACTTAATACCTTCACTGATACTGTGTCTCTATATTAATGTTCAGATCTCATTTTTTGAAGCTAAATGACATATTGGGAATGTGGGCATTGCAGAGGAAACTATATGTGTGTGTATAGTCAGATTATAACATTAAATAATCAAATCAAAACTTGAATTGAAGGATAGTACTCCAGAGAACACAGAATTTTAGTATCCTATGCAAACATCTTATATTTAATACTCTTTATCCCTTGTTAACACCATTACTTTGTTTTTCAAAATAATAATGCCGTCACTAAAATTGAACAATTGATGAACTTCCTATGATTTGTTAAGATTATCAGTTAAAGGGGAACAATTTATTATAATAATGGTTAAGGTATTTATAACCTATAAATATATTACTGTAAATTAGCTATACATGGACACACACAATTTTTATGTCTTTTTAAGTTAAGCGTTGTTAACAATTATTGCAACAATACTTAACAGCAAAGTTGCTGTGCTATTTTTTTAAATGCATTTTCAATCCTTCATTACTGTCATAGTGAAATTTATCTAAAAGGAGAAATTAGGGTTCTCACAATGTTAGCACTATAAAAGGGATTTTTAAAATCATCTAAATCTGACTTGGTTAATCATGATCAGCTGGTAGATCCCTCGGTTGCTGTCCATCAGTCTGCTTCACATCATAGGCATGATTATTACCAAATTCTTGCTTTAAATAGTGGTAATTGTGATGATTAATTTTATCAATCAGTTTCGTGGGGCCATGGTACTCATATATTTGGTCAAATATTATTCTGGATGTTTCTGTCAGGGTGTTTTCTTTGGTTGAGATAAATACTTAAATCAGTGAACTTTGAGTAAAGCAGATTACCCTCCATGATATAAGCCTCATCCAATCAGCTGAAGGCCTTAGAAAATACTGACCTTCCTGAGCAAGAATTCCACCAGAAGATTCCCCTGGGGCTTGAGCAGCAAATCTTCTCTAAATTTCAGATTGCCAGCCTACCTGAGGATTTTAGACTCACTAAGCCTTCATAATCATCTCAGCCACATGATCAGTCTTTCTCTGTCTACACACACACACCCAGACACACGCACATACACACACTCTCTCTCTCTCTCTCTCTCTCTCTTTCTTTCTTTCTCTGTTGGTTCTGTTTCTTTGAAGAACCCAGTTTAATACTTTTAGTAAAGGAATATCCTAAGTCCAATCCCAGCTACAGTACCTTAGGGAAGCAAGAGTGGGTGTGTGTACTTGCCATTTTGTAGGGTTACTTTGGGATTGAAGCAGTGGTGCATAGAATTATAGGCAGAAGAGAATAAAAAAAAAGAGCTGTATATTTTCAAAATCTGAATACTCACAAAACACCACCAAGAGCAAATGAGAGAATGTTATCCCTGGTCATAAAAGCCTATTTACTTTTCTGACCTAAAGGATAGCTTGGGAAACTAACCAGCATAATTATTTTTGGATTTCTATTAAAAACTATCCCTTAACAAAAATAAACTTTAAAAGAAATCTTTAGGAATAAGTCTGTCAATTGAGGACCCATGATTAAATCTGGATTTGAATAAGGACAATCTATATTTATTTGTATCCAATTGAGAATTGTGCATATTTTAATTCAACTCTTCTACACTTTGTTTATATTTATTCCTGATTATATGCTGTCCATCAAAAATGTATTAAATATAAAATATGTTCTATTCTCACTGCATTACTCTTTGGGCTGAAAACACAGGAGAAAACATATAAAACATCACCTCAAAGTTTAGCAATCATTTAACTTGCTATCAAGCAAACAAGTATGAAAAGATGTATAGAAAATATATCAGACCTTCATTGTAATTTAGGAAGCCTAAAGTTAGTAGTCACTGGTCTAGGCTATTGACAGAAAAATATTCAGGAATAAAAAATTTTAGAAGTTGTTTATTTTTAAAGTCAGCATCTTAAATTTAGAGTGAATATATGGGCAAAAGATTTATATATGCCCATAGACTTAATTATGGACATTGTCAGAAGATCTGTAATGGCTTCATGGTAAGCTTATTCATGGTCGACAAGAAATTATTTTAATTGTGACATGACATGGTACTATCTATTTTTTTTTCAAATTCATTATCTTGGAAGAAACACGTTTGAATTAATGTAAAATATATCGGAGTGAAGCTAGAGGCAGAGAGATAAATTAGAATTAAATTGTCTATCGACTCTCCCTTTCTAGAAGATAGCATAGGCTAAAGCACTGGAAAAGGCATAAATTACCTCTGTCTAGTTCAACTCGTAACTCATTTTATACCCAGAATTATAATTTTAAGATAAATAAATAAAATGGAAAACTTAAACAATATCATGCACTTTTGCATCACTTCCAGGGGTACACTAGGAAAGTTGTTTGAGAAAAAAATACAGTGGAAGACTTTAAAAAAAAATCTATATATGATGGGATTAAAATTTTTTCTGCATTAATTATAAGAAGGTTTATTCAGTTGGAACACAAAAGTCTTTGCAAATAGTTTTTTAAACTGACAGGTAATTGACTTTGACTGAAGGGGAACATGATTGGTAAAATCCCAGGAATGGGAGGCTTGAAAGTCTACAGTATAATTTGATCACCAGTGTTATTTATAACCTCTGTACTATGACTATCTTCCACAATTGAACAAAATCTAGTTAATGAAGTACTAACGAACTGCATCTTCAGCAGCTTAGCTAATTCACAGTATAAGAATTCAATCCCAAGTAAAGAGCAGATGCTCAAGTAAGTGTGCCTAGAAATGACTATATTACAAATTCGAAAAAAATCATCACACTTCCTACAAATGTGTGAAGACCTGTAGATGAAGGTATCTGGAGTGTGACATCATTTCTTAATTTTAAGTTAACCTTTAAGATACATTTTTCCAGGAATCTGTTTTTTAAGACATACTTAGAAAACACTTTAGATCAGTTTAGCTATCATTATATTTTTCAGTACATACAATGGATTTCATAGTACCACAAATTTATATTTATTGTATATACAAATATGTTATATACACAAACATCACTGAAA
>PVKP010035849.1:0-22925 GCA_004027715.1 Plecturocebus donacophilus | reverse complement strand
ATTGACAGTGTAATGTTAAAGTCTCCCACTATTATTGTGTGGGAGTCCAAGTCTCTTTGTAAGTCACTAAGAACTTGCCCTATGTATCTGGGTGCCCTGTAATGGGTGCGTATATATTTAGGATCGTTAGCTCTTCTTGTTGCATTGATCCTTTCACCACCATGTAATGTCCCTCTTTGTTTCTTGTGTTCTTTGTTGTCAAAATAGTATTTTTGATGGGGCACAATAGTATTTTTTGATCAGCAAAATAGTATTTTTGATGGGCATATAGAAGTGGGTTCAAAGTCACCCGTTAGGAGGTGTGTATGATGATGGAAGAAAGTAGGGTGAGATGTCCTTTCTTTTAATAAAGTAATCTTATGTTGAAATATTTCCAGTTGAGTGGTTTGGCTCTCAAAAGGTTCATTAGAATAACTTCCTAATGATCATTTTAGTTCAAGCATTCAAAGTATTTTATCCCTGGGCTTTTCTGGCCACTTGTGATCTAGAGAGAGATGAACTATTTCTAAATGCCTAAGGAGGTGGTTGGGAGCAGGTGGGTGGGTGGGTGCTCTTCATGAAGCTGTGTCCTGGAAGGCTTACATAGGTAAGAGCACTCAGATTACCCAGGAAGCTAGGTTTAAGCACGTTTTCTTTTGACTAAACTAGTTCTCTTCAATAAAATTATAAGGAGAGCCACATATGTCCATTTAAATTTAAAAAGTACAAAGAAACTATTTTATTTATTTATTTGTTTGCTTGTTTATTTATTTTTTGATGGAGTCTAGCTCTGTCACCAGGCTGGAATGCAGTGGCGCAATCTCAGCTCACTGCAACCTCTGCCTCCCGGGTTAAGCGATTCTCCTCCCAAAGTAGCTGGGATAACATGCACCCACCACCATGCCCCACTAATTTTTGTATTTTGGGTAGAGACAGGGTTTCACTGTGTTGGCCAGGCTGGTCTCAAACTCCTGACCTTGTGATCCACTCACCTCAGCCTCCCAAAGTGCTGGGACTACAAGTGTGAGTCACCATGCCTGGCCACAGGGACATTATTTTAAAAATACTTTATATAGCTCAATGTATATATATGTGTGTGCATATTACATAGCATTATCATTTCAACCTGTGTTTAACACAAAATATTGTTAATGAGCTATTTATTTAATAAGCTGTATTATGTCCTTTTCATTCTACCAAGTCTTCAATATTTGGTATGCATTTTACACTTGTAGCATATTTCAATTTGTATGCTAAGATTTTCTGTATGCAGTTGAAGTAAAATGCAGTTCTACCAAAGCAATAAAGTTGGTTTCATGGAAAACATTTACACTGATTCAATTTTAAGATTTATATTTACATTAACTGTCATCAAATAAAATGGAAAGTTTACTTCCTCAGTCTCAGTAAACACAGTTCAAGCATTCAATAGCTTCCTGTGGTTTGTGGCCACCATAGTGGACAGCACAGCTCTGGACTTTCTCAGTTGATAACCAGAGTGATGGAGGCTATGGAGTGTTATTCTCTTTAATGTCTGGCCTCAGAGATTTTATGAGCCTTACAATGGGAGCATAGAGTGGTCTCATGGGATCATTTTGTTTAGAAGAGAAGAAATGGGCCTTTTAGGGAACAAAAGAAAAAAAAGCTCAGGTGACTTTATCCAAAACTCAGTATAGGATGACAGGTTAAAAGGTGATGTGTATCTCTTTCACATCTTTCAAATTACATGGAAAATGAACAAAATGAATGCCAACCATTGATGAAAAATTTCCATCTCTGGATCCTAGGAAAATTACATTTCTCTTCTAAAGGGTTATTTTTTTACTCTTGGATAAAATCTGCTAAAAACCATCTTTATAATTTATTTGCACAATGTATGTGAAAGAACAAATAGAGGTCCCTAATCTTTGGGATAGAGAAAATAAAACAAATGTCGATGGTGGAAACATTATAGATAAAACTGGACATAAAATTTTAAAATTAACTTTCATACAAGCACATGGAAAGAAAATAATGGATTACAGACCATGGTAGCAGGCAATATGGCTTATAAGGCAATGGATTTTTTTTTTTTTTAGTAGTTGTACAACTTGTATTATTTTCCAAATAAAATATTATGAGAAACTTCAATAGGGAAGAGAACAACACTCACTAGGCTAGGTGGGAGGGGTGGAGGGGAGAGGAGGGGAGGGACAGTGGGGTGGGGGGCAGGGAGGATGGGGAGGGACAAATGCCTGTTGTAGGCAACAGGGTGCCTTAGGGGCGGTGAGGGGGGTGGGGATGGAGACAGCAAATCACCATGGCATGTATGTACCTATGCAACAATCCTGTAGGATGCAGGATGTACACAGTACACCAGAGCCCAAAATACAATAAAAAAATAAATAAAAAAAGAAAATGTTAAACAAGTATAAATGCAGCTACCTATAAAAAATAAAAATTAATAATAATAATAATAACAATAGGGCTGAGCATGGTAGCTCATGCCTGTAATCCTAGCATTTTGGGAGGCTGAGGTGGGTGGATCACCTGAGGTTGGGAGTTTAAGACCAGCCTGACCAATATTGAGAAACCCCATCTCTACTAAAAATGCAAAATTAGCCAGGCGTGGTGGCACATGCCTGTAATCCCAGCTACCTGGGAGGCTGAGGCAGGAAAATCGCTTGAACCCGAGAGGTGGAGGTTGTGGTGAGCCAAGATTGCAGCATTGCACTCCAGCCTGGGCAACAGGAGCAAAACTTTGCCTCAAAAATAAATAAATAAATAAAAATAAAATAAATAGATAAATTGGAGGCGCCCTGGAGGAAGCAGTTCCCACTTTACTTCCATGGCAACCCATGTGGGACTTCCATTTCACTCTGGGTCTGCTACAAGCTGCCCTCAGAAGACAGAAACCAAATTTAAACTCTGCCACCCGCTTGCAATTCTATGTTGGGAAACTCATATAATTCTTGATATTGTTTTCTCATGTATAAAATGAACAACTAGGACCAATATCTTTTCAGTTTTAGAAATGCTTTGGTGTTCCGTAAGTTGGAGAAAGTGGTTACTTTCATCTGGGAAAGCTTCTTATTTCCCAAGAGAACTAAAGAGAACTTCTAAACCAGGATGGAAGGGAATATTCAGCCATTGCTTCCGTTTTCTCCTAGGACCAGGATCCTGCTGCCTTTGGTGCTGACTCCCTGCTGCTGAATTCCTCCAGACATTATCTGAACATCCGCTACACCTTGCTGCCTTACCTCTACACCCTCTTCTACCGTGCACACACCCGGGGAGACACAGTAGCAAGGCCCCTTGTACATGAGTGAGTTTCCCGATTCTCAAAGACGCCCTTTCCGCTTGTAGTGTCACTTGACTTTGTGGTAGCAACGTTAGTTAGGATCTTGTTGTTACATAACATGCTGTTGTCCTGTATTAGAGACTTCACCGTGTTACTCTTTACTAGGTTCTACCAGGACTCAGCCACGTGGGAGTTGCATGAGCAGTTCTTATGGGGACCTGGACTCCTCATCACACCTGTTTTATATGAAGTATGTGCATAATCTAAATGATGAGATGGGGTATTGCACTTGTCCTCATGGTTTTATAGCTCTATAAGCTGGTTCCTGAGTATCTGTGACTGCATTTATATCAAAATATGCATATAAATGAGAGATCATGGAAGTTTGGAAATTAGAAAAAAAAAAAAAGTAAATCTTGGTCCCACTTTCACACCAAACAAGACAATTTTCATGTTGTCAAATTGCCTTAAAATTGAAGCCTGCGTCCTTAGGCATGTAGCTTTAGCATCGACAATGGCTTTAAATACTTTGGGGTGTGTGTGCTGAACATCTGTCTATATTTCTCTTTGTCCAGAGCAGGAGTGCTCTTGGATTGGGTTAGGCTGGGCTGGGAAGAGAGAATACCTATGGAGAAGTGAAAGGAGGGAGAGAGGAGTGCTGGACAAAGGGAAGGCTATACTCTGAAGTCCAAGTATGAAGGACCATGTGTATCCTATTAAGTGTAATTGGAAGGAGGGGTGAGTGGCAAAGTACAGGGCAAGGATCAGGAAGGATTATGCTGATCTGCTTGTAAACATGAAATATTTCCAATGTACCCACGTCAAAGACCCTTCTAGCTGGTGTTTTAGCCACACCATCTGATGACAGGTTTTGCTAATCAACCAGTGGCCCTACTGGGAGCCTTTCCTGGGGCCTGGTGGTTTATCTCCCAACTGCCAAATTATGTGACTCAGTGAATGGGCTTTCTCTGCTTCCCTTAGAAAGTGCAGCAGCACTGAAGCAAAACAAATCATTTTTATTTGGGTAAATTGTTCAACCTTTGGGTGTCTGTGTTTTCCTTTGTAGAATGGGATGATCCCAAACCGTCTCTCAGGATTGTTCAGATAAACACATGCAATGATGAGGTGTTTTGTAAACTGTAGAGAGGGATATGCTAATGCTACTCGTTGTTGTTTACCTAGGGTGTGGACGAAGTGAAAGCATACATTCCTGATGCCACCTGGTATGACTATGAGACAGTAAGTAAGGCAGCCCCAGTTGGCTCAGAAACCTGCCTCTAGCAGAGGACGATTCTAACGCAGCAGTCTTGGGAGCTTGCTGTAGAATAAAAGTACAAGATTTATAGTTAGTTGATTGTGGTCCTTTTCTGTGAGAAATGCATCTTAGTTGATTCAGGATGGTACAACAGAACACTTTACACTGGGTAATTTATAAACAACACACATTTATTGCTCACAGTTCTGGAGGCTGGCAAGTCCAAGATCAAGGTGCTGACAGATTCTGTGTCTGGAGAAGGCTCACTCTGTTTCATTGATGGCACCTCCTTGCTCTTCCCTCATGACTTAATCATCTCATAAAAGGCCCCACCCCTTAATACTATCACTCTGGGTATTAAGGTTCAACATATAAATTTTGGGGGTACACCAGCATTCAGACCATAGCAGAAGGCCTTTCCAAGTGTACAATGAAATAATTTGAATAACTGGAATAGGTTTTTGGAAATCCATTATATCAACCTGGCTATCATGTAGCTATCAGGACTAGGTTTTGCCATTTGGCTGTGATAACCTAAAACTGAAGCCCAGGTGTGGAATGACAGCATGATGTAATAAAAGAAATAGAGGGGGTCGGAGTGCCAGCTCTGCTCTCTGCTACCCATATGCTTTCAGCAAGCCACTTCACTTTGGGGGTCTCTGTCTTTTCTTTAAAATATGTCAACTGAATGAGATGATATCTAAGGTCCCTCCTAGCTGAAACAGCTTATTACCTGATCAATCTTTTATTGTTGTTGTCGATTAGGGAGTGGCCATACCATGGAGGAAACAGTTTGTGAATATGCTCCTGCCAGGTGATAAGATAGGACTTCATCTGCGAGGGGGCTACATATTTCCCACCCAGAAGCCAAACACAACCACAGAAGCCAGGTAAGCTCCTCACTCTTCTAAGGTATGACTATTCTAGTGCTCTCATGGAGCAGGGCATTATGAGAAAGACAAATAGGGACAAAGAGTGGATGAGCCAAGGGGTAAGTCACCCATCAGTAATCTTCCCCCACGCCTTTCAAATTGATCCAAAATTAGCATCTTAGTCCTCATTTAGTAGATGGTAGTCTACCAAGGACATCTTTCACTTTGGGATTGAATTAGATTATAGGACCAGTCAAAATAATCTCTGAGTAGGATTTTCCTATGGCCAGAAATTGTCCTTAGGTATATTCCCTACTGTGTGAGAGAATTTGAGTTAAATAAGAGATAAAGTTTATCATGTGGAAGTCAACATAGTTTGGAGGTCAAGAGCTAAGATTCTGCAGAATATGGGTTCAAGCCTTGGTATGGGCTACATACTACGTATGTTTACCTTGGGCAACTTACTTCTCTGTGCTTCTGATTATTATTGGTAAACTGGAGATGACGATTGTTTGACTTTTTAAAGTTATGATGAGGGTTAAATGAATTCATATAAATGATAATGTGTGTGAGACACTTAGCAGAGTGCCTGGCACATGGTAAGCATCTAATAAGGCTAATAGTTGGTATTATGTACTGCAACTCAAACAGTTTTCAGTAGGAACTGCCTCTGTCCGCCTGATCTATCTTTTGTTGATCAGGTGTGTCCACCCAATATCAACATGTACTCTGTTTCTGGTATAGACTCTTGGATTATCTGTCCCTGAGGCATGATAGGGGCTGCTTTCACATAGTTCCATGTCATCTACATTCTCTGAAACTGGGAATTACTCTTTTACAGCAGGAGGAATCCCATGGGACTCATCATTGCCTTGGACTATAAGAGGGAAGCAAACGGGGAGCTGTACTGGGATAATGGTGATTCTAAAGGTAGACTTTCTCAAGGCACCATCACTGTGGGTCATGTGGTTCTCCCTGAAAATTAGTCCTCATGGGCTGCCCAATATGGCACTTAAGCCTATTAGCACTGTCATTTACATCTATAGCTTAGAATCAACGGGTTAAAATCCATTCTGAAAATTCTGTTAGCCAAGCATGATCCATTAAAATAGACTTCAAATGAACAAATTATGTGTTATTGACTCTACCAAAGCAACTGACATTATTGAATTGGCTTAATTATTCTCTTCCTTGTATATTATTATTAATAACAAATAATCCACTTTGTTAATAGCTTTGGAAAGTACTGCTTTGGTTTGAGGAAGAAATATCTACTTTGTATATTGTATCTTTTCACTGTAAGGTTTCCATAGAAACACCTCACATGAACTTATGTGATTATATAAAAAGCCTTCCCTACATGGAATTAGTATGTATAGTGTTGAGCTTGAGGAACTCATGGTCCAGCCAGATAGATACAATGCACATGTAGATAACCATAATGCAAATCAAAATGTTTTACATGCCAGCAAAATGATACCACAGACTGACATGTGAATTTAGAGAAAATGATACAGGAAACATTTGCAGAAGTTTAAAAAAAATGCACAAAACTCAGATGAGCAGAACTAGATGGTTGGTAAAGGAATTCCAGATGAAATAAAGAGCCTGACTCCCCAGGTGCTCGGTTTCGCATAGCAATGGGTACTCCTCTGTCTTTCTTTTTTAGATGCTGTAACTGGAAAGCAGTATATTCTATATGATTTCTCTGTTACCTCTGTAAGTACTTTTTTTGAGGAATACACAGCACATGTTCCTTGCTGTGATGGCTCTTTGAGTTTTTGATTTAATATAGACATGAGGTTATGTGTAACAGGGATAGCATTTTACTGCCATGATTCCAAAAAGGATTTGAATTAACATGAAAGTATTTAATGTATGTCAGGTTTATAACCTGCTACAAAACTGGTATGACTTCTGTGCAGAACTTTTTTTCCTGGAAAAAAGACACATTGCCTTTGAGTTTTATGTCGTGGGTGCTGGCTTCCAAGATGTGCTTTTTTTGAGGTTTGTAAGTGTATATGGGATATGGGTGGGTTAGTGAGTGGTGTAGCGCCTTTTTAAGATTCTTCCATAACAGCTATCCTTTGTAGCACATAAAACTTGGCTTTTGGCACAGGTTGTCAAATAGTGGCTTTTAAAGGCTGGAAGATACAGAACCTCAGTTGCCTCATATCTATTTCCCAAGGGGACTGAGAAAAGAAAAAGCAGCAAGGCTAGCAGAGAATGAGGAAATTCTGACTTGGTTTTCTTTGAAGTCTGATCATGTATGGGCAGAACTTTCTTTTGAGATGCTCTCTTATTTTTCCTTTCTTTTAAATATATATATATATATATATATGACTATATATGTGTGTATATATATGTACTATATGTATATATAAGGTACATATAATGGATCTGCTTGAAGATACATATATATATATCATATATACTATCTTCAAGTATTATATCATATATATATTATATATATATATATATATGTATCTTAAAGTAACCTTTTTATTTTGAGATAAAGATCCCCATGTAGTTGTGCTATAGGTTTATAAGAATGCTGGCATTGATGCTGTCAAGATACAGAACATTTCATTAGCACAAAGATCTCTCTTGCTGCCTTTTAATGGCATGTCCACTTACTTCCTCCCCCATCCCTTCTCAGCCCCTGGTAACTAATCATCTGTTTGCCATTTCTATAATTTTGTTCTTTCAAGAGTGTTCTGTAAAGAGAACTAAACAGTTTGCAAACTTTGGGATTGGTGATTTCATTCAGCATAGCTCCCTGAAAACCCACTCAAGTTGTGCAGCTTGCTCCTTTTCATTGCTGAGTAGTGTTCCAACTTATGGCCATATCACCTTTTAAAAATCACTCACTTGATAAAGAGTATCTGGGTTGGCTCCAGTCATGAGCTGTTACAAATATATTAAAATTGCTACTAACACTCATGTATGGGTTTTGGTGTGAACTTAAATTTTTATTTCTCTGTGATAAGTGCCTAAGAGTGCAGTTTCTGGGTCCAGTTTCTGGTAGTGCATGTTTAATTTTATAATAACCTTCCAAACTGTTTTCTAGAACGGCTGTACCATTTTACATTTCCACCAGCAACGTATGAGTGATCTAGTTTCTTTACATCACGGCCAGCATCTGATGTTGTCACTATCTTTCTTAAGCTTTTCTGATTGGTGTGTAGTTATAGCTCAGTGTGTTTTTAATTTGTATTTCCCTAACAGCTAATGACATTGAACATCTTTTCATATGTCTATTTACCATCTATATATTGTCATTTTTAATTTTGATGACTCTAATTTATCCTTATTTTCTTTATAGATTGTGCTTTTTTATGTCAAGTTTAAGACCTCTTTGCACAAGTTCTAGATTCTGTTATCTCCCATGTTAAAAAAGTTATAGTCTGACCTTTTACATTTAAGTCCATAATCTACTTTGAGTTAATTTTTATATACTATGTAAGATTTAGGTTGCGGTTTAACTTTTTGCCTGTGTATGCCCAGTGGCCCCGGCATCTTTGTTGGAAAATCTGTCTTTGAAAAAAATCATTTGGGCATATATGTATGGGACTTCTAATTTTTTTAATTATCAAACTGCCACTTTTTATTCAGTCTTAATTTCTACCTCCTTCTGTGTCATAGTTCAACTTTGTCACTTTTATTCCTTAAATAAGTTATCTAATTTTCTGTGCTTCAGTCTCCTCATCTGAAAAATGATGGTAATTATAGCTTCAACTTCATAGTCTGCTGTGAAAATTGAATGAAGTAATACATGTAAAAT
The DNA here is from genome assembly GCA_004027715.1 of Plecturocebus donacophilus. NCBI lineage: Eukaryota > Metazoa > Chordata > Mammalia > Primates > Pitheciidae > Plecturocebus > Plecturocebus donacophilus. The sequence goes on along the minus strand of PVKP010035849.1, from coordinate 13,755 downwards.
GCCTAGCACAGGGCCTGGCACATAATACACACTCAAATATTCTTAACTCTTATCATCACGGTTAGTAAAATAAAAGGAAAAAGTTACTTGGGCCCTTTTTGTGTGTATGTGTACATCTTTATCTTTGTGTGCCAATGAGTCTCTTATCTTTTTATTTACTTTGTGTGTACCCATCTTGTTTGGCTGAAAATTCCACAGTGTCAGGGACATATTTTCTGAGTAATAGAATCAGTAAAGAACCAGTGAACCATAGCAAACACAAAATATTATTTAAAAGTTTAAGATTAATAAGAATCTAAGTGAATGAGTTCCCTGGGTATGATCACCTAGCAACATTTGGAACTGCAGAGAAAAGGAAACAGCTTGAATCTCAAAAAATGAGACTTTTAGAGGTATTTGGGAACAATAAGAGTCTGAAGTACATGGTTCTATCTGACTTTTTTTTCCCTTCCAGAACCATCTACAAGCAAAGATTCTTTTTAATAATTATACGGACACTCACAACCTAATGTTTACAGATATCACAATCTTGGGAATGGACAAACAGCCAGCTAATTTTACCATCTTATTGAATAATGTCGCCGTCTCCAGTCCAAGCGTTGTCTATAGTGCTTCCACAAAGGTAAGAGACGCTTCCATTCTGCAGGGCTCTTTCCAGAGGCCCTGGCTCTGATAGCCGGCCCTACTTTGCTCTTTGAACTTTGGGCCATCAGACACAACTGACTTGCTGGGAGGTCCAACACATCACAGGGAGGATGCAGGAGGAATGTGCGCATGCTAAAGAAAGACCTCTGCTTTGTTTGTATCAGGGCTCTGAAGAAGATAGTGGGAATTGGAACCCTGAGAGAAGGAAGTTCTTCTCTGATCCCAGCTGTGACAGTGAATAGATTGTGCAATGGGTATTTATGCATTTGTCCTCTCACTGAAGGTAGATGAGGTAGATTGAAGGTAGAAGGTGGATTTGTCCTCTCATTGATGCTTGTCCTTACTGTTTTAGGCTATTTTCATACCATTAATAAAATGTGAGTGGAGTAACACAAGGGGTAATCCAGTTTTTCTCTTGCTGAATGATTCTGTTACATTGTTAGTTGAATAGTTCAAGTTCTGGGAAATTCATTATTTCTTAGGTCAGCCCTCTTCCATGTTGACAGTACATAGAGTATAGGATAAGAATTTGATTTCTAGAGTTAGACAGAATGGGGCCCCAATCCCAGCTCTTAGGGTATTAAATGTCTCTGTATCTCAGTTTTCTATTCTGTAAAATGGAGATAGTCATAATATTTACAGCATGGAACTACTCTTGGGATTAATGGAGATAATGCTTATAAAGTGGTGATCACAGGGCTTGGCTTGTATAAATGCTCCATAATGTTTAGCTATTATTGTTATCACCATTGTTATTAAATTGATAAGCATCACACCCAGAGGACAGTGAACCTAACAATGATAGTCCTGCCTGTGATCTGTACTCGTTAACATGATGAAGACTCTTCCCATCCAACATTTCCACAATGACTCCCTGAAGAGAGAAAGCCCAGGAATCAGCCACCTTCCAAATATCTCATGGCAAACTGGTTTTGGTGGAAGGAATAGATCCCCTTGCTCTAACTTCCAGACCCCCAGGCAAGAATTCTATCCAGGTGACTTTCCCTCCCTTCCTTTGTCACTGTGAAGGTCTCTTTTCCCAGGTGGTAACCATCACTGATCTCCAAGGACTGGTACTGGGACAAGAATTCTCTATTAGGTGGAATCTTCCGGTCAATGACCTTGAGAAGTTCAACTGCTACCCTGATGATCCAACAGCCTCTGAGGAGACTTGTAGGCAGCGGGGGTGTCTTTGGGAGGTAAATGACCAGAAATAGATTACCACATTGATCAGGAAGTTGTAAAAACTGTCTCACAAGTAATTAGGCACCTAGAAAACACTTTGCAAAGGTCTGTGGCTTGAAGAAACCAAGGATATTGTGCAACATGTCTTTTGCCGACTCTACATGATAGGTCATCAGTATTTTCCTCAGATATCCTGAATCAGAAGGAACTTACTGCTGTTCTCATTACCACTCCAGCCATATCATTAAGAACCCAATTTTAAACGTAATAATGTACATTGGGTATGCATTATGCATTGCATATTTTTTTGTCTATTGGAGAACATAAGCAGGAAGGGTAAGGTCAGGCTGTTCTTCTCTATTTGAACAATAGAGGAAATAAAAACTAGAAAGAACAAGTGATTTCCTCTAGATTACATGGGAGACAATAAGGGCCCTGGGAGTAGAATCGTGCCTGGAGGCTCCTGTCTCCAGATCAAACTTCCTGCTGCTGTGCTACTGTTCACTCATTATAGAAGGCTAATATGTGTTTTACAAATGGATGTGTTCATTTGCTAGGGCTGCCATGACAGAGTACCACAAACTGAGTGACATAGAGCAACAGGAATTTATTCCCTCAAAATTCCGGAGTCTAGAAGTGAGATCATGGTGTCAGTCGAGCTGGTGCCTTCTGAGGGCTTTGAGGGAGCATCTGGTCCATGGTCCTCACCTAACTGCTGGTGGCTTCCTGACAATGTTTGGCATTGCTTAGCTTGTAGATCACCCCACTCTCTGTCTTCATGGTCACATGTGTACATGTCTGTCTCTGTATCCAAATTTTCCTTATTAACAAGGATACCAGTAATATTGGATCAGGGCCTATCCCAAAGACCTCATTTTAACTTGTTAATTGCAGAACCCTATTTCCAAATAGTCACATTTAGAGGTATCAGGGGTTAGGACTTAACATCTTTTTTGGGAGACACAATTCAACCCATAACCATGGACATGGTATCAGAGACTTAGTCTGTGTTAACTAACTTCTTCAGTAATTAGAGCCTCAGGGTTGTATCAGAGGCTGAGCACGACTTTCTCCTGTTGTTCCAGCACACATCTACTCCTGGCGTGCCCACGTGTTACTATGACACCATCCCTAACTACAGTGCCAGTGACATTCGGTACCAGGACACTGGCATCACTGCAGACCTTTCCCTCCTGGCGGCCCCTGATTTAGCACGAGCAGAGGAGTCTGGACGGACAGCACCAATGCCACCACTGCCATCAAGGGATGTGCCACCTCCCACTGCAGCAGCAGCTGCCTCTGATTCTCTCTCTGCAAAGATCAGCTTCCTCCGCCTGAGCGTGATCTATCACACAGCAAACATGCTGCAGGTCAAGGTAAGGACCATAGTGCAGATTCTGGTTCTCAATATGGAGTTTTTAACTCACAGTTCTGTGGGGATAGAAGTCACTGAAACCATTAAAACATTTTTTTTTTTCTTTTTGAGACAGGGTCTCCCACCGTCACACAGATTGGAGTACAGGAGCACAATCTCAGCTCACTCTAACTTCTGCCTCCCTGGCTCAAGCTAGCTTCCTGCCTCAGCCTCCCAAGTAGCTGAAACTATAGGTGTGCACCATCACATCTGATTAGTTTTTGTATTTTTTGTAGAGACAGGGTTTCACCATATTTCCCAGGCTGGTCTCAAATGTCTGACCTCAAGCGATCCATCTGCCTTGGCCTCCCAAAGTGCTGGCATTAGAGGCATGAGCCACTATGCCCAGCTGAAACAGCTTTTCATACAAATCCCTCATTTTACAGATGAGTGAGCTAAGGCCTGTAGAGAGGTAAAGATCAGAAAGTAGATGGTAGAGCCAGGATGTGACCTTAGATCTACGAGGACTGTGAATTCTGCCTAATGATGAGTATTCTTGGTCGTAAACATCATCAAAGAATCATCCTTTAGCCCTGAGAAAAATGTGTCTGCTTTGCGGCAAACTCATATGAGAAGCATTAACTTAATTCCAATATTCTAATTATTTCTCTAGCAGTGGTTCTCAAACCTTAGTATGCATAAGAATCACCTTCAGATCATTTTAAAACCCAGATTTCTGGTCCTCAACCCTGGGGTTTCCAATTCAGTAGGCCTGGGCTGGGGCCTAGCCTGATAATTTGCCTTTCTTTCTTTTTTTCTTGCTTGCTTTCTGGCCTTCTTTCTTTCTTTCCTTCCTTTCCTTCTTTCTTCCTTTCTTCCTCTTTCCTTCCTTCTTCCTTTCCTTTCCTTCCTCCATCCCCTCCCCTCCCCTCCCCTCCCCTCTCTTCCCTTCCCCTCCCCTCCCCTCTTCTCCCCTCCCCTCTCCTTTTTTGAGACAGAGTTTTGCTTGTGTTGCCCAAGCCAGAGTGTAGTGGTGCGATCTTGACTCACTGCAACCTCCGCCTCCCTGGTTCAAGCGATTCTCCTGCCTCAGCCTCTTGAGTAGCTGGGATTACAGGTGTCCACCACCATGCCTGACTACTTTTATGTATTTTTAGTAGAGATGGGGTTTCACCATGTTGACCTGGCTTGTTTCGAACTCCTGACCTTAGGTCATTCACCCACCTCAGCCTCCCAAAGTGCTGGGATTACAAGCGTGAGCCACTGTGCCTGGCCTTGAGAATTTGCATTTCTAATAAGCTCTCAGGTGAGGCTGATACTGCAGCTCAAGAGGCCACACTTGGAGACCCACTGCTATGAACATTTAAAAAGAACATCTACTGGAAATACAATGTGAGCCATGCATATTTTCCAGTAGATGCATTTTTAAATATATATTTTAGAGTGAAATTAATTTTAATAATATTTTATTTAACCAATGTCCTAAAATATTATCATTTCACCTTGAAATCAAAATTTAATGGAGACACATTGCAATCTTCTATTTAAAATTTTTTTTTCTTTTTTTTCCCCACCCAAATCTCATCTTGAAGCAATCTTCTAATTATACTAAGTCCTCAAAATCTGGTGTGTATTTTGCATTTACAGTGAATCTCAATTTAGACAGCACGTCAGGCACTGAAAGGCCACATGTGGCTTGTGGACAGCACCTTGGACAGCTCAGCTTTAGCCATTGCTTTCCACATTTTAATGTATCATGAATCACCGGAGCAGCTTGTGAAAATGAGAGTTCTAATTCAGGAAAATCTGGGGTGGTGGGGCCTGAGGTTCTGCGTTCCTAACAGGCTCCCAGGCAATGCTGCTGCTTTGGGTCTGAGAAACATAATTTTGACAAGCAGGACTTTAGAAAACTCATCTGGCCGGGCACTGTGGTTCACACTTGTAATCCCAGCACTTTGGGAGTCCAAGGCAGGTGGATCACGAGGTCATCTCCAGCAACATGATGAAACCCCATCTCTACTAAAACACAATAAATAGCTGGGCATTGTGGTGTCTGCCTGTAGTTCCAGCTACTCAGGAGGCTGAAGCAAGGAAATTGCTTGAACCTGGGAGGCAGAGATTACAGTGAGCTGATATCCTGTCATTGCACTCTAGCCTGGCAACAGGGCGAGACTCCATCTCAAATAAAACAAACAAACAAACAAAAAAAACAAAACAAAAAAAAAGAAAGAAAAAAAAGAGAAGCCTTTACCTAAACATAAATTTGGGGCTATAACATGAGGAAGAGGATGGTCACTCATGATGATGATACTCCTTGTACTTGCATAAAACTTTTCACTCCTTTTATTCTTCCCACACATCAGTCCCGTTAGGTAAGTAGGAACAAGGGGTGGATACAGAAGAGAAACATTAGGAATGGGAAAGCTGTGCAGCATCTGGAAGCTTAAACAGTAAGGAGTTCTCAGAGTGCATAGGAAAACCCAGTTCTTTAATTCCTAACATGCACATAGACACAGTTTTACAGTTCTATGCACATACATGTCTGCATGCCACACACTTACAAACAGGCACATACACATTCTATTTATGACATTCTATCTCCTTCTATCACGAGTTCTTTAGAGGAAGAACCCTCCCTGGCTTTGAATGGATTTTACTGAGACATTTTTCAACTTCAGCATATATATGGGACATGGAGGGAGGCAGTCCTCACATCCATTTGCTTGGGGATGTTCAATGTCTACTGATAAGGTGCAAACTGGCCAAAAAATATGGAATCTGAATTATATGGGCTGACATGATGGATTTTAGGTCTGAGACCCTACCAGAAAGTTTTCTTCTCTCTTCTTGCCAGATCTATGACCCCACTAATAAAAGATATGAGGTCCCAGTGCCACTGAACACCCCTCCCCAACCAGATGATGACCCTGAAAACCGTCTGTATGATGTCAGGATTCAGAATAATCCTTTTGGGATCCAGATTCAACGCAGAAACTCCAGCACTGTGATGTAAGCACTATTTATTTGGTTCTAATTAGAGTAGTTCTAGATTTAACTATAGTGATTACAGTTAATTCAAGTGAAATACTAATCTCAGAGACTCTATGTAAATATGTGTGCATTTGTTAAGAGTGTATCTATTTTTCCATGCTTTAATGAGTAATTTGCTTTTTGTTTAGTCATTAACAAAAATACTTAATCGACATTTAAAGAAATGAAGTATTGTTTGATTTCAGAGAAAGAAAAATACATGTTCTACTTATTGTTCTTAAGTAGACAGAAAACTCTATTTAATAAGTACAGCAGATAACCTACGATACAAATGAGTTCCATACTATGTCTCATTAAGAAATAACAAGAGGCAGGAGAGAGAAGCAAAGGTTAAAAAGGAGAAAGAAATAGCTTCTTGTAATACTTGATTCTGTGGACACAAAAGCCTTAAAGCCTTTTCACAATGTTAAGCATAAAGGAATCGTCATCTCCCACCTCTTGTCCTGCTGCTGAACAGAATGAAGTGAAGGTCTGGATTTTGCTTGGGGTGAGGTTCCCCATCCCAGTAGGAGCTGTTACCTGCATGTGCACCTTTGCCTTCTCATGTGTGTCTTCTCTCTTTGGCTATGCGAGTGATTTCCCCTGTTGTCCTCTTTGGTAAGAAAGCCTTTGGCCAATTCAGAGAAATTGTTCTAAGAGTTTCACACTTTTCCATTGGAAAGTTTGCTAAGCCCTATTTGCTTATTTCTATATTTATTCAAGCTGATATGCCAGGCACAGAAAACTTGAAATAAATAGGAGTCATGGCTTTTGCCCTCAAGGTCCCAGAAAAGGAGCTCTCAGTCTGACAAACCACAGAACAGAAAGGTGAACATGGGACTTTGGTACTGAGTCGGGGCCATTGTTATGACCTGGGTCATGTCACAGTATTTGAACCTGTATCTAACTGTGCAATAATTCAGGAGGCTTTGGCATCAATTAGACATTTCAAACACATTCCAAGGAGCTCTGGCCAGTGGTCTCCAGCTCAGTGTGATCTGTTTTTGTGCTGCAGTTGGGATTCTCAACTCCCTGGCTTCACCTTCAATGACATGTTTATCTCCATTTCTACGCGTCTGCCATCTCAGTACATCTATGGCTTTGGGGAAACTGAGCACACGGCTTTCAGAAGAGACATGAACTGGAACACCTGGGGGATGTTTGCTCGTGATGAGCCACCTGCGGTAGGGTCAATGGAATATGTTTGGCAATCAGTTTCTCTCAATGTAAATCTATTTTAATCCGTATGCTTCTATATGACACCTTGATCATCAGCTTCATCTTATACTGATAAATTCTGCTTTCAGTTGTAATAGGCCACATGTCACATTCTTTTGTCCTTAAAAGGCATATATATGTATTTTTTTCCTCTGTCAATTATGGATTTATTTCACAAACTTTTACTTAATATATTCTGTGTCAGGCACACTGCTAAGTGTTTAGCTACAGATTTTCTTTTTTTTTTTTTTTTCTTTTTAATACCAAGTGTCACTCTGTCTCCCAGGCTGGAGTACAGTGGCATGATCTTGGCTCACTGCAATGTTTGCCTCCTGGGTTCAAGCAATTCTTGTGCCTCAGCCTTCTGAGTAGCTGGGGTTACAGGCACGTGCTAACCTGTCCAGCTAATATTTATATTTTTCATAGAGATGGGGTTTCACCATATTGGCCAGGCTGCTCTCGAACTCCTGATCTCAGGTGATTTGCCCGCCTCAGCCTCCCAAAGTGCTGAGATTACAGGCATGAGCCATCAGGCCCGGCCAGCTACAGATTTAATAAGGTACTATCTTTGCTCTCCAGATGCTTATAAGCTAGTGAGAGAAATAGATGCAGAAATAGCACAGTGGAATCACTTAATTATATAATAATAAATAATTGAATTATATAACAATAAACGAGGGAGGCACAAAGTGGAGAAGAAACAGCTTTTTACTTAGGGTAGAAGGGAGGATCAAGGAAGGCCCAACAAAGGAACATGACATTGAGCTGAATCTTTAATGATGAATAAGAGTTTGCTGTTTGGGTTATGGTATGAAAACAATATCTTGAATTTTCTTTTTGTTTATTACCCTCATGACTCCCAGTACAACAAGAATTCCTATGGTGTCCACCCTTACTACATGGCACTGGAGGAGGATGGCAGTGCCCATGGAGTGCTCCTGCTAAATAGCAATGCCATGGGTAAGACATAGGCACAGCTCCCATGTGCCACCAGAAACAGCTGTGACCATTCTGTTTTGACCTGGATTATCAGTAGAAATAGAGACCTTCAGGAGGCAAGGGAAATGGAACAAATAAACTGACTTTCCATTTACTCATCTATTTATTCAAGATTTATTAAGAACTCTGGATCGGGTGTTAGGCATGGAATTTTGACCAACTGTGGTTCCTACTCTGGCATAGCCTATTTTATTTTACTGTGACACTTTGCCTTTCATTCACGGCATATTTAAAAGTTGTTGAAGTTGCATATTACATTTGGGGGTACCTGCAAATACACCTCTGATTCCAATGGATGAGAGAAGACTTTCTAGAGGAGGTGGGCATCAAAGAGAGAGTGTGAAGAAAGCAAATTCTAGAGCAGGTTTCCTATCTGGGTGATTTACAACTCCAAGGATGTGCCTGATGTATATTGTTTTTCTTACAGATGTGACATTACAGCCCACGCCTGCCTTGACATACCGCACCACAGGAGGGATTTTGGACTTTTACATTGTTTTGGGGCCAACCCCTGAACTTGTAACTCAGCAATACACAGAGGTTAGAAGCCATTCTGTTCATCAATGTACTGTCAAATATTTATTGACTATTGCCACATTATTAGCACTGAGATAGACCAATTTTGTCTTTTGACTCTTCAGTGTCACTACTAGATTATTACTGCGTTTTCTAAAATCGTATTTTAGTATTATGGGTCTATAAAGGCATATTAATATCCCATGTGTCCCTTGATTGCTGAACAGTCTATCTAAGAATTGCTAATCAGTAATAACCAGCAAATTCTCAGATTTCCTAGAATGAAAACTCTGGAATATAGGAAAACTTCAATTTACAATGTTTCTATCATTCTGCATGTCCATAGTTGCTCCACATTTATTGGACTTTCTTATGTTTCTTGGGTGAGGCCTCTTAGACAGTACTTAGCAGAAACACTCAACTTGATTCAAGTATAAGTCAACCACCATTTCTTTCCTAGGAAGTCTATCTGGATGCATTTTTCTTTTTATTCTAGTTGATCGGTCGACCAGCAATGATTCCATACTGGGCCTTGGGATTCCAGCTGAGTCGCTATGGATACCAGAATGATGCTGAAATCTCCAGTTTGTATGATGCAATGGTGGCAGCCCAGATTCCCTATGTATGAAACCCTCACTTAGCCTGAAGTTTAATTAGTTACAGGAATTTGTGGCTAATTTTATATTAGAAGTGCTATGATGTTCTTATCAAAGATAACTTGATAATCCAGGCTGAATTCTTTTTCTTCGTATATACAATAATACTATATACTTATTAAACAGAAGTTAGAAAATAGGAAAATTACAAGATGAAAAAAATCCATAGATATACCTTGACAAAGTAATCAATATTAATAATATACTGGTTTATTCTTTTCCAAAGTTTGGCTTATGCACAAGTCCTTCATTTCTTCCCTCCTTCCCTCCTTCTCTCCTTCTCTTCTTTCTCTTTCTTTCTTTCTTTCCTTCCTTCTCTTTCTTTCTTTGTTTCTCTTTCTTTCTTTCTTTCTTTCTTTCTTTCTTTCTTTCTTTCTTTCTTTCTTTCTTTCTTTCTTTCTTTCTTTCTTCTTTCTTTCTCTCTCTCTCTCTCTCTCTTCTCTTCTCTTTTCTCTTTTCTTTTCTTTTCTTTTCTTTTCTATCTCCCTCTGCTGCCCAAGCTGAAGTGTAGTGGTGTGATCTTGGCTTAGTGTACCCTCCACCTCTTGGGTTCAAGTCATTCTCCTGCCTCAGCCTCGTGAGTAGCTGGGATCACAGGTGCACACCACCACACTTGGCTAATTTTTTCGCCTTTTTAATAGAGACAGGGTTTTGCCATGTTGACCAGGCTGGTCTCAAACTCCCGACCTCAGGTGGTCCACCTGTCTAGGCCTCCCAAAGTGCTGGGATTACAGGTGTGAGCCACCATGACTGGCCTTTTTATTTCTTTCTCTTGCCTGATTGCCCTGGCCAGAACTTCCAATTCTGTGTTGAATAGGAGTGATGAGACGACATCTTTGTCTTGTGCTGATTTTCAAGGGGAATGCTTTCAGCTTTTGCTCAGTCAGTATGATATTGGCTGTGGGTGTGTCATCTATGGCTCTTATTATTGTGAATTATGTTCCTTTAGTACTTAGTTTATTGAGAGTTTTTAATAATCAGCCAGACTTACTGTAGAAAAAAGCCCAGATATGCGATCCTGTTTGTTTCCTAAGAAAGTCCCAGTTTCTACCCTTGAACATTTCAATTAGAACTTTGTTTAATAGACTAAGTTTGAGATTTGAAGAGTGAGAAAGATATGAATTGAGGAAAGGAAAAGGGATAGATATCCAATTGGGGAAGCAGAAGGAGATGGAGTGGGCATAGGTGAACTGCATGCAGGCATCAGAAAGCAATTTCAATCTGCAGAATTGAAAAGTCAGCACAGGGGAGTAATGAGATGAGGGCCTGGGCTGGGGCAGGCATAGAGCCCTGGCGCCTACTCATTCTCATCTCATCAAGACTAGGGTCCTGACAGAGCAGTCAGGCCCTGCTGCAGGGTTCCAAGCACCTTGCTGTTTCTTCCTACAGGATGTCCAGCATGTAGACATCGATTACATGGACCGGAAGCTGGATTTCACCCTCAGTGCCAGCTTTCAAAACCTCAGTCTCTTGATTGAACAAATGAAGAAAAATGGCATGAGATTTATTCTCATTTTGGTAGGTATTGAGACAGATTAGATTCTACTTTCTGTTTCCATATTCATGGTTCCAAAATAATGCCATTGTGGGAAACTGGATGAAAGGTACAAGAAATGTTCTTATACTCTGTACTTTTTTGTTTGTTTGTTTTACAACTTCTTGTGGTGAATCTATAATTATTATTTTTTAATTAAAAGCAAATAAAGATAAATGAAAAAGGGCTTTTAAAAGATGATACTTTATACTATTTATTTTCCATAACTGTCACTGGAATGTAATTATTGTTCTCTTGGTAGAGTTAGAACAACTGTGGGCTGAAGAACTGAAGATAGAAAGGAAAAAAAAGGGTGTCTCACTATTTCTATTTCAGGCTATGCCTCAGGAGAAAGAGCTGTATCTTAGTCTCATCTTTAGCTCAGGGGGTTCAAAAATCTTACGTTGTAGTGCTACTCAGAAATGTTAAAGCTCAGGTGACATTTCTCCTTAAACTTACAAACAATTGAGTTAAGATCCAGAACACCAATGTATTATTTTGCTAGAAAGCCACATCTTGATAAATGCAGAGGTAATTACCTGCAAATGATTCTCCCTGCTAGCTTCCAAAAATTACAGCATTATTTGGTGACTTTTGTTCACTTACTAATTTATGTCTTTATTGAACACAATATTTGAAAATCACTCTTCTACAAGTTGTGTATGTGTGTGTGAGGGTGTGTGCATAGTCTAAATTAGTAAGACAGGGCTCTTTTTGTTATAAGGTTTTTATTCTAATGGAGGGAGACAGCCAATAAACATCTGAAGAGATAATTTCAGACAGTGATTTATATAACAATTGTGAAACAGCATAATATTATAGAGAGTAATTGGGGCAGGTATGGGATGGTGTGAGGAAGGGAAGCTACTTTAGTTGGACACATTGGGACACAGAAGGCAATAAAAACGATTCATGTTTTTGAGGAATATTGCTATTATACTCTGGAAACACAATGAATTGGCTCCCTCTGCTTGAGGATTAAATCTTATTAACCTGGTTTATCTCCAGGAGTTGTTTTCAAACATTAGCAAAAGTTTTTCTCAAGAATCTTATGAAGAAACACCAATACATTCTTTTACTTCTCAACTCTCTTTGTAAAAATAGATTTCTATGTTATTAGAAAAAAATCACTTATAATGTCATATTTAAATTCCTACAGAATTTTTAGCATCTTATTTATTTACTTAAATAATTCAGGGTTAAACTTTATTTTTTTAACTTTTATTTTAGTCAGTGTGTACATATGTAGGTTTGTTACAAATGTGTATTGTGTAATGCTCAGGTTTGGTGTATGTATTAGTCTGTTTTCATGTTGCCGATGAAGACATACCTGAGACTGGGCAATTTATAAAAGAAAGAGGTTTAATAGACTCACAGTTCCACATGGCTGGAGAAGCCTCACAATCATGGTGGAAGGTGAAAGGCATGTCTCTCATGGTGGCAGACAAGAGAAGAGAGTTTGTGCAGGAAAATTTCCTTTTTAAATATCATCAGATCTCATGAGACCTATTTGCTATTATGAGAACAGCAGAGAAAGACCCGCCCCCATGATTTACCTCCTACCAGGTTCCTCCCACAACACATGGCAATTCAAGATGAGATTTGGGTGGGGACAAGGTCAAACCATATCAGTGTGTAATGGAACCCATCACCCAGGTAGTGAACATAGTACCAAACAGGTAGTTTTTCAACCCTTGCCCCACTCCCTCCCTCTCCTCTCTTGTAGTCTCCAGTGTCTGTTATTCCCACCTTTATGCCTATGTGTACCCAATACTTAGCTCCCACTTTTAAGTGAGAATATGTGGTATTTGCATTTCTATTCCTGAATTAATTCATTTAGGATAATGGCCTCCAGCTACATCCATGTTGCTGCAAAGAACATAATTTCATTCTTTTTATGGCTGTGTAGTATTCCATGATATATATGTACCACATTTTCTTTATCCAGTCCACCATAGGTGGGATCCTGGGTTAACTTTATATCTCTGCTGCTGTGAATAGTGCTGTGATAAACATACAAGTACACATGGCTTTTTGAGAGAATGATTTATTTTCCTTAGGGTATATACCCAGTAATGAGGTTGCTGGGTGGTACGGTAGATCAATTCTTAGTTCTTTGAGAAAATCTCCAAATTGCTTTCCACTGTGGCTGAACTAATTTACATTCCCAACAACAGTCAGTGTATAAGAGTTCTCTTTTCTCTGCAGCCCCACCAACTTCTATTTTGTGACTTTTCAACAAAAGCCATTCTGATTGATGTGAGATGGTATCTCACTGTGGTTTGATTTGCATTTCTCTGTTACTTATATTCAGTGTTTTTTCATAGGTTTGTTAGCCACTTGTATGTTTTCTTTTCAGAAGTGTCTGTTCATGCCCTTTGCCTACTTTTTTTAAATTGCATTTTAGGTTTTGGGGTACATGTGAAGAACATGCAGGATTGTTGCATGGGTACACACATGGCAGTGTGATTTGCGGCCTTCCTCCCCATCACCTGTATCTGGCATTTCCCCCCATGCTATCCCTCCCCAACTCCCCACCCCCTGCTGTCCCTTCTCTATCTCCCCTCGACAGACCCCAGTGTGTGATGCTCCCCTCCCTGTGTCCATGTGTTCTCATT
>PVKP010035848.1:8036-23019 GCA_004027715.1 Plecturocebus donacophilus | reverse complement strand
TCCTCAGCATTTCCAATTGCTGTTCTCCTTGTGGGGATGGGACCAGCGGAGCCTTTGGGCACCCAGTCCCGTACACTCCGCACTGAGAAGCGTTGCACCGGCCAAAAGAGTCACGCTGGCGAGCCGGGTGGCTCCTTCGCTGGGAATCTCCCAGTCTGTGGGCATCAAAAATTTGTCTGCAATTGTGGCATCCACTCGCTCTCTGCGCTTTCACTGGGAGCTACAATCCTGAGCTGCTGCTTCGCGGCCATCTTGGATCTCTCTCCACCCGGTGATGAAGTTTTTTTCTGTTTCTTAGTTTTCCTTTGGCGGACGCCCGTTCCCCACAGAACCAGACCTTCCCGAGTTCGCTGTGCTTGCTGTGAAACTCTCAGTCCTCAGCTCTTCCAATTGCTGTTTTCCTTGTGGGGATGGGACCAGCCGAGCCCATCCGTCTGTATACTCTGCACCGGGAAGCGCCACGCTGGGGCGCCGGCAAAACAGCCGTGCCGGCCAAAAGAGTCGTGCTGGCGACCCGTGTGTTTCCTCTGCCGGGAATCTCCCGGTCTGTGGGCAACAAAAATTCGTGGGAAAGTGCGGCGTCCACTCGTTCTCTGCGCTTTCACTGGGAGCTACATTCCTGAGCTGTTGCTAATCGGCCATCTTGGATCTCTCTCCTGCCCTCCTTCTTTTAAATATTCCGGCTTGAAATGACCGTATGTTTTCTGATTGTGAGTCATGGTTTCCACGAGCACAAGTGGGCACCTGCTGCGTGCCCCACACTTCAGCACATTGATAATCATGCACAGGTTCCTCCAGACACTGTGCTTGGAGGGCCTGGTCTGAAGAGCTCAGCCAGGATTCCAGACTCCAGGTCTAGCCTGGGCAACATGGCAAAACACCGTCTCTACCAAAATTTTAAACAATTAGCTGGGCATGGTGGCACTCGCCTGTGGTCCCAGGTACTTGGGAGGCTGATAGCTTCCCATTATACCAGAGCAGCCTTATTTTTGTTTTATTAACAGCTTTATTATTCAGGTACCATAAAATGCACCATTTTATTTTTTTAGAGTTGGGGGGTCTCGCTATGTTCCCCAGCCTGGTCTTGAACTCCTGGGCTCAAGCTATCCTCTCATCTTGGCCTTCTAAATTGTTGGCATTACAGGCATGAGCCACCGTGCCCAGCCAAATACAACATTTTATTTTATTTTTAAATTTTATTTATTTATTTGCGATGGAGTCTCACTCTGTCACCCCGGCTGAAGTGCAGTGGTGCAATCTCAGCTCACTGCAACCTCTGCCTCCCAGATTCAAGCAATTCTCTGCCTCAGCCTCCCAAGTAGCTGGGATTACAGGCACATACCACCCTGCCCAGCTAATTTTAGTATTTTTAGTAGAGCCAGGGTTTCGGTATGTTGGCCAGGCTGGTCTTGAATGCCTGACCTCAGGTGATCCACCTGCCTCAGCCTCCCAAACTGCTGGGATTACAGACGTGAGCCACCACGCCCAGCCCAAATACATCATTTTAAAGCATAGCATTGAGTAATTTGTAGTATATTCACAAGATTGTGCAACCATCACCACTCTTTCCAGAACAGTTTCATCTCCCCAAAAGGAACCCCACATTTCTTAGTTGTCACCCATAATCTCACCCTCCCCTCAGTGCCTGGCAGCCGTGAGTCCCCTTTCTGTCTCTGTGGGTGTGTCTGTTCTGGATGTTGCATGTGAGTGGAATCATGTACTCTGTGGCTTTCGTGTCCGGCTTCCTTCACTCATTGTGACATTCATTGTCCAGGCTCATCCATGGGGTGGCAAGCGGCAGAGCTGCGTTCCTCTCCATGGCTGAGTGATGCTCTGTTGGATGGATGAGGCCGCATTTGATTTGTCTGTTCATCAGTGGATGGACATTTGGGTTGTTTCCACTTTTTGGCTATTTTGAATATAGTGCTGCTGTGAATATTCACTCCTGTACACATTTGGGTGGGGATTTGTGTTCTAGGAGTAGAATGGCCAGGTCTTACAGCAGCTCTCTGTTTTAGGTCTGAGGACCCCCTAGGCTGTTTTGCTGAGCAGCTGCACCACTTCATCTTCCCATCCCGAGTATGAGGGCTCCACGTTCTCCACGTCCTCACCAACACTTGTTATTGTCTGTGGTTCTTTTTTTTTTTTTTTTTTTTTCTTCTGAAACAGAGTCTCACTCTGTCACGAGGCTGGAGCGCAGTGGCACCATCTTGGCTCACTGCAACCTCTGCCTCCCGGGTTTGAGCGATTCTCCTGCCTCAGCCTCCCGGCTTTGTTTTTTTTATAAATTATAACTATCCTGGTGGATGTGAAGCAGTATCTTACTGTGGTTTGGGTTTGTATTTGCCTGTGGCTGCTGAGGTTGAATGCCTTTCTGTGTGCTTATTGGCCATCTGTGTATCTTCCTAAAAGAAATGTCTCTTCAGATCCTTGGCTTATTTTTTTTTTTTAAGTAAGTTACTATTTTTTGAGTTCTCTGTATATTCTGGATACAAGCCCCTTATCTGACGCCTGATTTGCAAATATTCTCTAATTTTGTGGGCTGTCTTTTCATTTTATTTATGGTACCATTTGCAGGACAAAAGTGGTTTTTTTTTTTTGTTTCTTTTTTTGAGATAGGGTCTCACTCTGTCACTCAGGCTGGAATGAAGTTGTGTGATCATGGCTCACTGCAACCTGAACTCCTGGGCTTAAATGATTCTCCCAACACAGCCTCCTGCGTTGCTGGGATCACAGGCCCAGGCCACCATGCCCAGCTAATTTTTGTATTTTTTTGTAGAGATGGGGTTTTGTTTCACCGTGTTGCCCAGGATGGTCTCAAACTCCTGGACTGAAGCAATCTTCCCATCTTGGCCTCCCAAAGTCCTGGAATCACAGGCATGAGCCACCATGCCTGGCTAAAATTCTTAAAATTTGATGAAGTTGAATTTGTCTGTTTTGCTTTCATGTCTTATCTAAGAAACCACTGTCTACTCCAAGGTCATGAAGATTTACTCCGATGTTTTCTTCTAAGGGTCTGTAATTTGAGCTCTTCTTGCCTATTCATTTCTGATGTGTTGGTTCAGATGCATTTTCATCTTCAGGGCAGAAACATCTACAGGCTTCCCCATCCAGTGAAGGAAGAGAACGTGGCAGGTAGAGGGTAAGTTAAGAAGCCCCCACCCGCTGCACATGCCCCGACAGGAGTCCTCTGGCTTTCCTGTGCTGGCCAGGATAAGTGAGTGGGGAGGATGCTTTCAGTCTTAATGGAATTAGGGTACAGCTTCCATTTTTTAGGGTTTATCAAGAGTAGTCAGGCTGGGTGCAATGGCTCACAACTGTAATCCCAGCACTTTGGAAGGCCAAGGCGGGTGGATCATTTGAGATCGGAGTTCGAGACCAGCCTGGCCAACATGGTGAAACTCTGTCTCTACTAAAAATACAAAAATTAGCCAGGTGTATTGGTACAAACTCGTAATCTTAGCTACTTGGGAGGCTGAGGCATGAAAATCACTTAAACCCAGGAGGCAGAGGTCACAGTGAGCCGAGATCCTGCCACTGCATTCCAGCCTGGGCAACAGAACGAGACTCCGTCTCCAAAAAAAAAAGGAGTAGTCAGTGGATTGGAGTTATAGACAAAAAAGAAAGAAAACAAAAAATCAGCGATCAAAGGCAGAGTCCCTATCTCCCACTCTTCTCTCCTGCCATGTCTGCCCACAGTAGCCAGCACAACGGTGGTCCCATGGACTGGATGGAGCCAAGGAGCACTTACGTCTGCAAAAACTGCAGTCAGATGTTTTATACAGAGAAAGGGCTGAGCAGCCACATGTGTTTCCACAGCGACCAGTGGCCGTCACCTCGAGGGAAGCAGGAACAGCAGGTGAAGGGGAATGACCAGTGTGGTTACTGGGTTTCTGGCAGGCCTGTGGGGCGTCAACGAGACTGGTGTCACTTATCTCAGGATAGGACCGTCGCTCTGGGTGGGGGGCCAGAGGCGGGCTGTGTGGCTCTCCAGGGGCAGGCCATCGCCGTGGGCTGCAGCAGCTCTGCAGCTCAGGCGCTGCCCCGGATTCACTGCTGTTTTCTATGGCAGCTTTTTTTTTTTTTTTGAAGCAGCTCTTCCTTTCCGCACCTACCTATCTCTTAAAGTGCCATCTCTTCTCTCTGTGTTTAGGTGTTCGGCACAGAGTTTTGCAAGCTGCTAAGACAGGTGCTGAGGCCAGAAGGGGACGGGCACAGTCCCCAGAACCCAAGAAGCCCTTGGACCCCCTGGCTGCAGCCCCTTTGGTAGTCCCCCTATCGGTCCCCGAGGTTCCCGTGGCCCACCACATAGGGAGCATGGCCATGGTGGGTGCTTGTCAGTCTGCCTCCTTCCTGCCACTGCCCTCCCTGCTGGGGGAAGCTGTAGGAAAAGCCCAAACCAGACACCACAGAAAGTCTTGACTCTAAGCCAGGTGTGGTGGCTCACACCTGTAATCCCAGCACTTTGGAAGGCTGAGGCGGGCAGATTGCCTGAGCTCAAGAGTTCAAAACCAGCCTGGGCAACATGGTGAAACCCCGTCTCTACTAAAAATACAAAAAAATTAGCCGGGCGTGGTGGTGGGCGCCTGTAAACTCAGCTACTTAGGAGGCTGAGGCCCGAGAATCACTTGAACGCAGGAAGCCTCTGCAGTGAGCCAAGATCACACCACTGCACTGCAGCCTGGACAACAGTGAGACTCTGTCTCAAAAAAAAGGAAAATCTTGATCCAGAAGAAGCTGGTTTGCACATTAATTCAGTCATTCAGCATTCACTGAGCCCCTCTGTGCCAGGCCCTGTGCTGGGTGGTGCTGGGGAGACAGAGGTGACCACAATACCCTGGGCCCTGCCTGCCAGAGCTCCCAGTCTGGTGGAGGAGACAGGCCTGTCCCCAGACTGTGATAACCCAGAGTAGGCAGGGCTGGGAGCAGAGGGAGCCCAGAGAGTTCCCAGGGGGCTCCTGAACCAGCCTGAGGAGGTAAGGGAGGGCTTCCTGGAGGAGGCGGTATGGGAGCTGAGACCTGGAGGAGGAGGAGGAGGAAGAGGAGGAGGGCTGGCAGAGTGGAGGGATTCTGTGGAGGTGAGAGAGACCGTGGTGAGTTATGAGTGATTGGTCTCAAAGCGCTTGTCTCTGCAGCCTGTACTGGAGGACCCCACCTGGAGAAGCTCCTGCTAGACTTGGGGACAGAGTCCATGGACCTGAAGGTCCCCTGAATCAGTGGCTGGGTCATTTGGGTGCTTGTCATTTGGGTGGAGCAGTATTTCTTTCTGGTCAGCATCACACTGTATCTTTAAGGATATCTGCCTATTTAAGGGTCAGTCATCTTAACGGTTGAGGCCGTGCTCACACAGAGTCAGGGGTTCTCCTGGAGCATCAGATCATGGCCAGGCTCAATGCCTCAGGTCTGGGCCAGGTGTGGTCGGCCTCCTTTGTGGAGGGCTAGGCGGCGGGGTGTGGGTGGCCACGCCAGGCCCGCGTGTACTAGTTTCCTCTCTCCGGCCAGTCTCCTTTCCCGCTCTCGTTCCATCCTAGAGACGGAGTGGTGCAGTAGGCAGCTTCGGGTAGCCACCTGTGGTTCTGAACTCTCTCCTTCTTCTTCAGGGACAAGAGAGAGACAGGGAGGAGCGAGACAGCAAGGAGAGCAGCCAGCAGAGGAAGTGGAAAAAGCGGCCCCCACCCAAGTCACTGTTCATCCCCACTCTGCCCTCCATGGCTGGGGAATCCGGCCCTGCAGGATGCCACCAAAGCCGCCTGCGGTCGCCTGTGTTCCTGGTGGACCAGCTCCTGAAGGGCTTATTTCAGTGCTCCCCCTACACACCGCCGCCAATGCTCAGCCCCATCCGGGAGGGCTCTGGGCTGTACTTCAACACCCTCTGTTCCACGCCCACTCAGGCCAGCCCTGACCAGCTCCTCAGCTCCATGCTCGGTGAGCCAATCGGGGCACTCTGTGATCCCGGGGTGGATCGCCTGTGGACCAAGCCTACTCTCCCTTGTAGCGTGTGGTTCAGGGATTGTCTCCCACCCGGGTGTACCTAGTCTGAGGGACTCTTTGCTATTCAGACATGCCCTAGACTGACCTAAGTGCCTTCTAGTGCTTAGAACTTACAGCCAGAAAGAAAACGTAGAGGCCATTTAGCCTGACCATGCTTCTGCCTGCCCTTCTGTGTCATTTTCTTTTTCTTTTCCTTTTTTTTGAGACGGAGTCTTGCTCTGTCACCAGGCTGGAGTGCAGTGGCACGATCTCGGCTCACTTGCAACCTCCGCCTCCTGGGTTCAAGCAATTCTCCTGCCTCAGCCTCCCGAGTAGCTGGGACTACAGGTGTCTGCCAACACGCCCGGCTAATTTTTATATTTTTAGTAGAGATGGGGTTTCACCATGTTGGCCAGGATGGTCCCAAGCTCTTGACCTCGGGATCTGCCTGCCTCAGACTCCCAAAGTGCTGGGATTACAGGTGTGAGCCTCCTCATCCAGCCCTCTTTTTCTTTTTTGAGGCAGGGTCTCACCCTGTCACCCAGGCTGGAGTGCAGTGATTCGATCACAGCTCACTGCAGCCTCAGTCTCCTGGTCTCAAGCGATCCTCCAGCCTCAGACTCCCAAGTACCTGTGATTACAGGTGTGCATCACCACAGCTGGCTAATTATTTTTTGTAGAGATGGGGTCTTGCTATGTTGTCTAGGCTGGTCTCGAGCTCCTGGACCCATGCGATTTTGCATCCTTGGCCTCCCAAAGTACTGGCATTAAATGTGTGAGCCACCGTGTCCAGCCTGTGTCATTTTTTCTTAAGACGGAGTCTCACTCTGTCACCCAGGCTGGAGTGGAGTGGCGTGATCTCGGCTCACTGCAGCCTCCACCTCCCGGGTTCAAGCAATTCTTCTGCCTCAGCCACCCAAGTAGCTGGGACTATAGGCGTCCACCACCACACCTCTAATTTTTGTATTTTTAATAGAGATGGGGTTTCACCATGTTGGCTAGGCTGGTCTCCAACTCCTGATCTTCAGTGATCCACCTGCCTTAGCCTCCCAAAGTGCTGGGATTACTGGTGTGAGCCACCACGCCCAGCCTGGCCTATGTCATTTTCTTAACAGGTTTATTGAGCTGTACTTCACATATCATGCAAATCACACATCTAGAGTGTGCAGTGTTTTTTAGGATATTCACAAGGCCATGCACCAATCACACAGTCTAATTTTACAGCACACTTAGCATCCCCAGAGAAGCCAGAGCTCATTAGCAGTGACTCCGCCCATATCCCCACAGTCCCTTGTTCCCCCAGCCTGGGCACCCACTCGTCTGCCTTCTCTCTTTGGATTTGCCTATTCAGGACATTTCATATAAGCAGAATTGTACATTATGCAGCCTTTTGTGTTTAGTATGTTTCACTTGGTATGATGTTTTCAGAGTTCCTTCATATTGCAGTGCGTGTTAGTGCTCAATTCCTTGGTATAGCTGAACATGGTTTTTTTTTGTACAGATGGGCCACTTTTTTTTATTCATCAGTTGATGGACATTTGAGTTGTTTCCACTTAGGGCTATTATGAATAATACCACCATGAACATTTGTGTAGAAATTTTTTGGGTTTTTTTGGGAGACAGGGTCTCACTCTGTCACCCAGGCTGGAGTGCAGTGCTGCAATCACAGCTCACTGCAACCTCAACCTCCTGGGTTCAACTGATCTTCCTGCTTCAGCCTCCAGAATAGCTGGACCTACAGGCACGGGCACGTGACCCCAGCCCGGCTAATATTTTGTAGTTGTTTTTTTATAGAGAGAGGGTCTTGGCATATTGCCCACACTGGTCTCATACTCTGTGGTGGGCCAGGTGTGGTGGCTCATACCTGTAATCCTAGCACTTTGGGAGGTGGAGGCAGGTGGATTACCTGAGGTCAGGAGTTCAAGACCAGCCTGGCCAACATGGCAAAACCCCATCTCTACTATAAACAGAGCAATTAGCCAGGCATGGTGGCAGGTGCCTATAATCCTAGCTACTCAGGAGGCTGAGGCAGGAGAATTACTTGAATTTGGGGCAGGGGTTGCAGTGAGCTGAGATCATACCACTTCACTTCAGCCTAAGTGAAAGAACAAAACTGAGTCTCAAAACAAATAATGGAACTCTGAGGTGAAACAGTCCTCCAGCATTGGTCTTCCAATGTACTGGGATCATAGGCCTGAGCCACCACAGCCAGCCTTATGTACAGGGTTTTGTGTGGATTTATGTACTCAGCTCTCTTGGGTAGGTATCCAGGAGTGGAATGCTGGGTCGTATGGTAACTCCATATTTAACTATTTATGAACTGCTGGATTATTTTCCAAAATGGCTGGGCCACTTTAAATTTCCAGTAGCAGTATATGAGCATCTTAATTTCTCCTCATTCTTGTCAACACTTGTTATTGTCTGTCATTTTTAGTATAACCATCCTACTAGATGTAAAGTGGTCCATTTGGAGGACAAACTTTTTCAATTTCCGTGAAGTCCAGTTTTTAATTTTTAATTTCCATGAAGTCTTGTGATGTTATATATTATGTGTAAAGATTTGCCTGACCCAAGGTCATGAAGAGTTACTCCCGTTTCCTTCTAAGAGTTTTGTAATTTTGACTCTTATGCTTAGGTCTGTAATCAATTTGAAGATAACTTTTATATATCACATGAGATAAAGGTCCAAATTCATTTGTTTGCATGTATATATCCAGTTCTTCCAGCAGCATTTTTTGAAGACTTCCCATTGAATGACTCAGCACAATTCAGGGTTAGAAATTAATTGACCATACACGTGTGTTTGTTTCTGGGTGTTCAATTCTATTGCATGGATCTGTATGCTTATCCTTATGCCAGTATCACACTGTTTTGATTACTGTAGCTTGCAAGTTTTGTTTTTTTTGGTGGTTTTGAAGGGTTTTTTTTTTTCTTTTTTTTTTTGAGACAGAGTCTTGCTCTGTTGCCCAGGCTGGAGTACAGTGGCATGATCTTGGCTCACTGCAGCCTCTAACTCCCGAATTCAAGTAGTCCTCCCACCTCAGCCTCCTGAGGTGCTGGGATTACAGGAGTGCACCACCATGCCAGGCTAATTTTTGTATTTTTAGTAGAGACAGGGTTTCATTATGTTGGCCAGGCTGGTCTCAAACCTGACATCAGGTGATCTGCTTGCCTCAGCCTTGCAAAGTGCTGGGATTACAGGCGTGGTCACCATGCCTGGCCTATTTCTTTAGATATTTCTTTCTGTGCCTTTCTCCTTTCCATCTGCTACTCCTGTTACATGTAGTTGCTATACATAATGTATCCCACATTTCTCTGAGGCTCTCTTTATTTCGCTTCATTCTTTTTCTCTTTGTTCTTCAGATTCCATAGTCTCTACTGCTCTGTCTTCAAGTTGACTATTTTCTTCCTGCCAACTCAAACCTATTGAGCCCCATTTTGGTTATTTTACTTTTTTTTCTCAACAGCTTCGCTTGCCAATATTTTGCTTTTAACCCCAGAATTCCCATTTGGTTCTCTCTTTTTAATAATTTCTCTCTTAATGATATTCTGTCTGTGATGAGAAATTGTCGTTATGCTTTCCTTTAATTCTTTAAGCATGGGAGCTAAGGGAGAGGCAGCCTGGGCTGCACCTATCTGGATCAGAACCCTCAGAGCTAGGAGCTGGCTGGGTGAGGGAGCAGGTCACAGCTCAGATGCAGCAGCCTCTTTTTATTCTTATCAATACTTAGTTGACTTTTAATTTTTAATTTTTTTGAGATGGAATCTCACTCTGTTGCCGAGGCTAGAGTTCAGTGCTACAATCTTGGCTCACTGCAACCTCCCCTTCCTGGGTTCAAATGATTCTCCTGCCTCAGCCTCCCAAGTAGCTGGGATTACAGGCACCCGCCACCATACCTGGCCAATTTTTGTATTTTTAGTAGAGATGGGATTTTGCCATGTTGGCTAGGCTAGTCTTGAACTCCTGACCTCAAGTGATCTGCCCACCTCAGCATTCCGAAGTGCTGGGATTACAGATTTGAGCCACTGTGCCTGGCCTAGTTGATATTTTTTAAATATTTGAAAATGAATGATTTATTTAAAATGAATATTTCTCCAAGTGCTGAATGACCTTAGGACAATTTCCAGAGACTTTAGCATGTTGTTTTTATATATACGTATACTTGTCATGAGTTAATTTGCTTGCTGAGTTCCTCCCTCTACCTTTTCAGAAACACTACTATCTCCCATGCGATCTTAAAGAGACTGCTTTCAGCTCCGTCCACATAGGCAGGCAGAGGGCCCTGTGGGTCTTATTAAGCCTTTTCACTCTGTGTTTCTAGATCAAGTGGATGGGTCTTTTGGCATCTGTGTGGTGAAGGATGACACCAAGATCAGCATTGAGCCGTAAGTTGGGTCCTTTCCAGTGAAGCTGCTTTTACCCCACCTCGAGTTCTAGGGTTCATTTTCCCAAGGGTTCCTTCTTCCCATGGGAGGTTCAGGTTTATCCACAAAGTCTCACTAGATGTGAAGCAGATTTTTCCGAGTATATGTAGGAAGATCCCCAATATTCCTTCTAGAAGTTCTGCTATATATATGGTTGGGCGCATGGGGACAGAGTGCCCCGGGCCTTGGACTTCCAGGTAGAATAGGTGATGGCACAGATCAAGACGTGAGCATGCCTGGGGGATGTGGCTGGATGGCTGTGGTGTGGATGTAGACACATGCTGGCTGTCAGCTTGCATCTCCCCTGCCTTGACCGTGAGAGAGAAATGTGGCAGTGAGGAAAGCAGAGGAAGGGAGGAAGAGTCCCTGCAGAAGTTTCTGAGATGCCTGCATGATCTGTCAGGGACAGGACATACCTGATGCACCTGAGAGACAGCAGAGGGCTTCCATGGAGCAGGCTGTGGCCCGATAGCAGGGTGCACAGAGCATCTCCATTTCACTCCCCACCTCAGTCACATTTGGATGTCTCCCATATCTGTGCATGTGGCCTCATTTCCCTCATTTCAGACACATCAATATAGGAAGCCGGTTTCAGGCAGAGATCCCTGAACTCCAGGAGAGATCCCTGGCTGGAATTGACGAGCATGTAGCTTCTCTGGTCTGGAAGCCATGGGGAGATATGATGACCAACCCAGAGACACAGGATAGAGGTGGCTGAGGCTTCGAGGCTAAGTTCCTAAGGGCCCTTCTTCCCCCTCCATTTCCAGGGTGTTTTTTCTCCTGGGTCCCAAACTCCTGACCACTGGGTACAAGAAGCAATGTCCTTGGGTGTGGGAGGGAGCTGGCCCTTGGCCAGAGTTGCTTCTTCCCTGCTGCCTTCTCCCTCCCCCACCTCTTCTGACACGTGGTAGCTGGTCAGGCCATCCAGAGCGGGTGCCGGGGACAGGGTTCTGCTCTTCCTCCTCATCCTTCCCTTTCCCCGGCCTGCCCTCGGTGGAGATGCAGGAGAGAGAAGGGGAAAGCATCCTCTCTGTGCTGTCTGTCGGGAAGGGTTCCTCCCTGGCACCTGCTGACTCCCGTGTGCCTCCTCTTCCTCATGCCGTTTTTGGAAACAGTGACCGAGCTCTGCAATGTGGCGTGCTCCAGCGTGATGCCGGGAGGGGGCACCAACCTGGAGCTCGCTCTGCACTGCCTGCACGAGGCCCAGGGTGACGTTCAGGTGAGGCACAGCCAGGGGACCCTCCCTGCTCTCGTGGGGCCCAGGGATCCAGGTGCATGCGACCTGCCATCTGCTTGGGGGTTCAGAGCGGATGGAAGCTGGAAGAAGACCACCCATCCTCTTCCCCAGTGACTTTGGGATTGCAGTGGTCCTTGTGCACTGACTGTAGGGGAATGCTAAGACACGGGCCCAGTTCATAGCTACTTGTCTGGGGCAACAACCAAGCGCAGGGGCTCCTCTGGGATCTCGGGCACTGGAGAAGGGCAGCCCCGGAGACCAGCTCAGGACCTGCATTCATCTACTTTATTCCTTGGGCTTTAGCTTTCAATTGAACACTCATATATACAAACCTCTGATGCAACATACATGGCTCTACCTACTCCAAAGATCCTCCTCACAATTCTAGGTGTTAGAAAGTAAATAAAAAGTCTAACTGTGAAGAGTGGGAAAGGAAGGGGCACATAGCCTGTGTTACCTAAGCTAACAGTCATGCCGTGGTCTTGCTTTTCACCAAGCTGAGAGGCAGTGTCTGGCATATAGCAGGTCCTCAGCAGAGCAGCAGGACATATTTATTGGGTACCTGCTAGGTGCCTGTACTGTAGGCACTGGAGCCAGGGCTGGCTGAGGGGCCCCATGCTAGCTTTAATGCTCTGTTGTCTCTGTCTTGAAATTCTTGGCCAGTGTGGTGGCTCACGCCTGTAATCCCAGCACTTTGGGAGGCCAAGCTGGGTGGATCACAAGGTCAGGAGTTCAAGACCATCCTGGCCAACATGGTGAAACCCCGTCTCTACTGAAAATACAAAAATTAGCTGGGTGTGGTGGCATGTGCCTGTAGGCCCAGTTACTCAGGAGGCTTAAGCAGGAGGATCACTTGGAACCTGGGAAGCGGAGATTGCAGTGAATCAAGATCGTGCCACTGCACTCCAGCCTGGGTGACAAAGCGAGACTTTGTCTCAAAAAAATAAATAAATAAGATAAATAAATTAAAATTAGCCAGGCATGGTGGTGGGCACCTGTAATCCCAGCTACTCAGGAGGCTGAGGCAGAAGAATTTCTTGAACCTGGGAGATGGAGGTTGCAGTAAGCCGAGATTGTACCATTGCACTCCAGCATGAGTGACAGAGTGAGACTCCATCTCAAAAAAAAAAAAGAAAAGAAAATCGTAATAGTTTTTATTTTTTTATTTTTATTTTTATTTTTTTTACAAACCCTTGGGTTGAGGGCTGACTTTCAGTAGATCGCAGCGAGGGAGCTGCTCTGCTACGTATGAAACCTCAACCCAGAAGCAGATCACCTGCGAATGGTTTAGCGCCAGGTTCCCCATGTGTATTGTGTGACGGGCGAGGAATAGGTTTTAAACAAGGAGCCCTGAGTCTTCATTTTGCACTGGGCCCCACAAGTTATTCAAATCCTGCAATGATGGTTTACACTAGTGATCAAGATAAAATCCCTGCCCTCGTGGGGCTTACATTTTAGGAAAGTCAAAAGGAAATCTATTTTTAAAAATTATTAGCTAGGCTGGGCGCATGGCTCATGCCTGTAATCCCAGCACTTTGGGAAGCCAAGGCTGGCGGATCACCTGAGGTCAGGAGTTCAAGACCACCCTGGCCTGTTTGATAAAATCCTGTTTCTACTAAAATTAAAAAAAAAAAAAAAATTAGCAGGGAGTGGTGGCAGGTGCCTGTAGTCCCAGTCCCAGCTACTCAGGAGGCTGAGGCAAGAGAATGGCTTGAACTCGGGGGTGGAGGCTGCAGTGAGCCAAGATCATGCCACTGGACTCCAGCCTGGGTGACAGAGAAAGACTGTCTCAAAAAAAAAGAAAATTGTTAGCCAGCTGGGTCCAGTGGTGCCCACCTGTATTCCTGGCTACTTGGGAGGAAGGGGCTGAAGGAGCCCAGGAATTGGAGCTCACCTAGACAACATGGTAAGACCTCATCTTTAAAATTTTTTCAAAATAATGTTTTTAATCATTAGCTAATGACTGGTGCTATGAAGAAAATAAAATGGGGCCCTAGGCAAGGGTCGTGCTCCTCAAAATGCCAGTCCCTGAGGGAATAAGGAGCTTGTACCAAAATAAATCCACACGCTGTCTCCTTCATCAGGATAGGCTCGCTGTGCAAAAATAACCTCAGCTGCACTCGGTGGTGTGCCTGGTGACAGCTGATGTGCCCACAGACAGTTCACAGGCTGGCGGCCTGTCCAGGGCCACTTTGAGGAGCCCTGGGGTGGGCAGTGACTTTAGGGACAGCCGCAAGTGTTTTTCGGATGAATGAGAGGACGCCAGTGGTCCTCGTCCCCAGCCAGCCCTGGGCAGCCTGCCGCTCCTCTTCTTCCAGGTCGCCCTGGAGACTCTCCTGCTCCGAGGGCCCCACAAACCGCGGACACACCTGCTCGCTGACTATCGCTACACAGGTGATGGGGAAAGGCTGTTGGGCTGGTTTGGCCCAGCTGAGATCCCTGTGAACCGGCCAGCTCTGTTGCAAGCTCTGCCTCTGCTTCCTGGAGTTCTCTTCCAGGCCTCTGCCTGCCTTTCAGGAGGGCCTGCCCGTGTCAGGATAATTCAGTGGGTGCCACGTTCTGCTAATGGGACCCTGCTTCACCCTGTCCCAGTAGTTTCATTACGGACTCTGCCTAGCCAGAAGGGAAATGATCCATGCCAGCAGGAGGGGAGACGGGCTGAGGTTCAGTGGCTGAACCCATCAGCCCTGGAGACAAGCTGCCTGGGGCCCCCACCTGCCTTTAGCAAGCGACTGAAGCCTCGGTTGCCTCATCTATTAAGTGGGACTAGTAGTGGTCCCTCTCTTCTGGAAACGGTTTGAGTTTTTTATGTGATTGGCACATAATTGGTGCTCAGTAACGGTGGGTATAAAAGGGAAGGTGGTCTGCATTTCAGCCATGGCTGTGGTCCCAGGACAAATGGCCTGCCCGCTGTTGGCTGTGTTCTTTGATAGGTTCAGACGTCTGGACCCCTATAGAGAAGAAGCTTTTTAAGAAGGCATTCTGTGCTCACAAGAAGGACTTCTACTTGATACACAAGACGGTAAGGTGATGTGGGAGGGTGTCCCGGGCTTGGCCCCACATAGCTGAGACGAGCTAGAGCTGCAGGGCTGGTGAGGGGGTCCCAGGGCCCCACCTTCACCTGCCTGTGCCAGCACTCTTACTGTGGACAGTGGTCAATGTCCAAAAGCCATCCTTGTGAACAGCTCCAAATAGCACAGGCCTGCATCACCTGCACAGAACAGAGTCCCCCGTGCCCTCCCCACCGCCCTACTTCTGCTAGGTGGCCTCTGTTACCTGTTTGACCAAGCACTTACAGGCATTCTGTCTCTGCAAATTATATATATATATATATATATATATATATATATA
>PVKP010035847.1:0-22926 GCA_004027715.1 Plecturocebus donacophilus | reverse complement strand
CATCTTGGATCTCTCTCCGCCCGGTGATGAAGTTTTTTCTGTTTCTTAGTTTTTCTTTGACGGACGCCCGTTCCCCACAGAACCAGACCTTCCCTAGTTCGCTGTGCTCACTGTGAAACTCTCAGTCCTCAGCGCTTCCAATTGCTGTTTTCCTTGTGGGGATGGGACCAGCCGAGCCCGTCCGTCCCGTATAGTCCGCACCAGAAAGCGCCGCGCTGGGGCGCCGGCAAAACAGCCGCGCCAGCCAAAAGAGTCGCGCTGGCGACCCGTGTGGCTCCTCTGCCGGGAATCTCCCAGTCTGTGGGCAACAAAAATTCGTCGGAAAGTGCGGTGTCCACTCGTTCTCTGCGCTTTCACTGGGAGCTACATTCCTAAGCTGTTGCTAATCGGCCATCTTTGATCTCTCTCCTCCCGGCTACATTTTTAATTAAGTTTTTTCTGTGGCCTCTAAAGATGGCATATAACAAATCATCTTATTTTTCTATCTTCCAAAAATTTTCTATTGCTGACTTTGATAAACACTGGGAATTAGTTATAGGAACCACAAATCATTCCTAGTATAGTGCCAAGACAACTATAACTATGGTGGCTTGAGTCATCTCTAGGGTGGCTTTGGTATACCTATCTAAAGACTCAATGAAAACAAGTAGCCCCTTAGTTTGCCTGTATTAAAAAAAAAAAAAAAAAAGAAAAAAGAAAGCCAAACTGTGTGGAGAAAATCAATAAATAATTATTTCCCTTGTGTATTTTATTTTAAGGCATACAGAAAAATTATTCAGAAGTATATGTTCAGGGGTACTGCAGTAGACAGTGAATACATTGAAAGTAGATAAGAATTATGATTTAGGCTTTAAGAATCAAATTTCCACTGAGTACTACTATACAAAAACTTAGGTTGTTTCATAATCCCTATTGTTAGACACCATCGAGCAGGCTGGAAGACTATCTGCTGGGAGTGCTACAGAAGAGACTCCTATATGAGGAAAGACACACTCATGAGGTCTCCGCCAACTTCAGGACTCTATTGTCAGTTTTTAAATTTTTGTTTTGTTGCTATTTTTCCCTCAGCATAGAATGTTTAAGATCTTGGACACCAGTGCAATTTCCTGCATGTACAAGGTCCATTTGAAAAAACAGGAGCTACATATGTGTAATAACTGTCAACAGTAAGATATACTTCTTTTTCTCAGCTATTTATGAAATTACAAAAGGTAAAGGCAAAAAGATTGTTAATTAAGCATTCAGTTCAAAGGAAAGCAGTACTCATTAGGAGCTATGAAGAGGTAGCAGAGGCAGCTAATAAAAAATGATAATGTTGGAATCCCTGATTGGTATTATAAAGAGCCAACAGACTGGCACACAAACAGAAATGTATCTAGCAATTAAAGATATTCCAATAATCAAAATAGATGACATCAGAGAATACAGTGAACATTTCACAGCTAGCAACATATAAGATGGATGAGTTTCGGAATACGGAGAACGAGCACCCTGAAAGCTAAAATTATAAAATAGGCACTCCGGTGATTTCTTGGTCAAAATATCACTAATGACCTAATATATTAATAAATAACACTTAAAGAATTATAAAATATAATAGATGAGTTAGCAAAAGCAAATGACCAACTGTAATTAAATTGATTACCTGAAACCAACCTTAGCAGACAAGCCTATGCACGGAAGTTCAGGCAACCAATGTTCCTAGAACAGCATGCACCTTATATCAATAGCCTTTAAGGAACAAAGTACAGTCAAAATGTATAATATAGACAACTAACTAGGAAGATGATAGCTAGCACAACTGGAACAATCTAAATACAAAACAATAAAAGCTACAAAATATAAAAATTACAAACTATGTCCCTGACAAAATTAAAACAATAATCAGTGATTTTACCCAAAAACATCTAGCTATATATACACAATACAGAAATGTTAATTCCTTAAGGCTGTGCTAGCCAATGTATGCTATCCAATAAGCATTAGACATATTTAAGCACTTAAAATGTGCCAGTACAACTGATAAACCAAAATTTTAATTTTAATTAATTTATATTTAAATTGAAAAAGTGATATTCTATTTAGTTACTAGAAACTTTTGCTTACAACAATTTGGGTACGTGAATCTACTTGTTAGCTATATGCCTTATGAAATCTCAATACAGATCAAGTATTTTCAATCAAAATTTGGCTTCCAAATTAAGGCGTGCTAGAAGTATAAATGTAAAATATCCACAGATTTTGATGACTTAGTACAAAAAGCTAAAATGTGAAATATTTAACTAATTTTTAGCCCAGTGCAGTCGCTCACGCCTGTAATCCCAGAACTCTGGGAGGCTGAGGCAGGTGGATCACCTGAGGTCAGGAGTTCGAGATCAGCCTGACCAATATGGTGAAACTCCATCTCTACTAAAAACACAAAACTTAGCCGGGTATGGTGGCACGTGCCTGTAGTCCCAGCTACTTGGGAGGTTGAGACAGGTGAATTGGTTGAACCTGGGAGGTGGAGGTTGCAGTGATTCAAGATCGTGCCATTGTACTCCAGCAAGTGAGACTCGGTCTCAATAATAATAATAATAATAATAATAATAATTTTTTAATGAGATTCCATGTTGGAATAATATCTTAATATATTGGGTTAAATAAAACACATTATCAAAATTAATTTCAGGCTGCACATGGTGGTGCATGCCTATAATCCCAGCTACTTGGGAGGCTGAGGTAGGAGAATCGCTTGAACTCAGGAGGTGGAGGTTGCAGTAAGTATACTGCACCACTGCACTCTAGCCTGAGTGACAAAGACTCCATTTCAAAAAAAAATTTAATTTCACCTGTCTTTTAGATTCTTAAACATGACCTTTAGAAAATTTAACATCACCTCTGTGTTTTGTATCATATATCTATTGCACAGTGCTGCTCTAAGGGATCAATGGCTTGAAAAAGTCTGTCAGCTGTCAAAAATCTGAAATATCTGTAGTCAAGATTTGTATGTAAAATATTATCTTATCACCTAGTGTCACAAAATATTACTTTAGGCTACCCAGAATTTGAATACTTACACACTTCAAAGTCATTTGTATCCTCTTCATACAGAAGATGGTTACAGATCATTAAGGTATTACACTAGAGTTACTGCAAACTTGGGTAACATTTAATGGCCATTCTGACATCCAGGGTAAGTAATCAAGTAAAGAATGCTAATTCATCAAAGACTTATTGATTCTGTCTCTATCTAAATTCCCTCGCCCACACATTAAATAATGCTTTTGTTTCTATGAGAGCTAAACAAGGATCTTTAGTTTAGAAAAGATTTTGATAAGACTAATTTTATAAAACAATTTTATGTTTACATACACACTTTTATATTTACCTTATATACCTTACAAGCTAAACACTTTATACTCATAAATTTATACACTCAGTCTTTACACTCATAAATTTATAAATATATTTACCATATACATAGTTATAAGCATATAAATACATACACACACACACATGCGCTCTCTGTCTCTCTCATAAATCTTCCCCTGGAAGAAAAGCATCAGAACTGCATGCGTTAGCAGTGCTTTTCCAACCTCTTTCATACCATGGCATACCACAGAAAACTGTATTTGTAAGACACACTGGAGTAAACTGCTAAGGCTGCTCAAGGAAGGGTATCACTATGTCAGCACACTTCCTTGCAGCACACCAATTGGGGCACTCGGTCTTAAAAGTCCCTGCAAAATACTGCAAGAACTCTCTGACTCATATTTTGTTTTCGCCTGTCTTATATTTTATTCTTACTTATGCCTACAGTTGTGAAAATACAACCCCTCAACATTTTAAATGGCAATATCCAAAGAAGGCCACAAGATGGAGATATTACTCCATTTTCATTTATATTTGTATTTATGCATTTTTCTGTGTATGTTTCTCTTTTCTGTGTACGTCCATATCCTGCTTTCTTCCTTAGTGGTATTCTCAGCTACTGCCTCTATCTCTAACATTTATTCCAATTCCTCTGCAACTTGGTTTTAACTTGCTTTATTATAGAAATACATAATGAATGCTTTCACGATTTTTGCTATTAATATTAAAAGCAGGCAAATAATTGAAATATTTTCTTCTAGTTCTGTATTTCCCCACTTCCCTAAAATCAAGTCACTTTTATTTACACATTTTTATCCTGTGAGCAAACTTTTTTAAAAAATTGCTACCCACAAAGTAATAAGTTAACCAAGAGTCATTTACTCTAATACATTCTATTACCTTGTAAAGCTGCAGATTTATTACTTTGTGTCTATATCACTCAAAACTTCTCTGGAACTTTTCTTTGAGAATAGTCCTCAAGGTAATCTATGAGCATTACATGAAATTTATATTCAGATCTTTTTATCAATATAAACTATTTATCCGAGCTTGCTAACCTAATTTAGTCACCAAATTTAGCTCCAAATGACTATTAGCTATAGCTAAAAATCAAATCCAACTTTAAGATTCACTACTAATGAGGCTAATGTGAAGAATATGCTGCAAGCTTTGAAGGCAATTCAAAGTAAGAAGCTTCAGTGATGTTTTAAGAGATGGCAGCATGTTGAAAAACTGTGAAGCTTTCCAGAATAAATACTTGCAAAATCAATCTAATTTACTTTAAGTTAAATCTTATATACTGCCAAAGGTGTGACATAAAAAGTCATACATTGATTCTGTAAAACTATAGAACTCCACAACATAGCCATCATTTGAACTTTATAAAATGTCTAAACTAAAATGCTTTATTTAAATACAAGAAGTCTATTTCCTACTACAGATAAAAGATCCACACAGAAATATTGTATGATATAATTAGCTACAAGTCAAGTCACAATTTCCAGACTTCCTACTTTACACATATTTATACATGTTAACTTCTGTAAATCAAATTTAATCACCAGCTATTAATACAAAACACCATTTAAAGTCAGAAAAGAACCTAAATAGTAATCTTATCTGTTAACTGAAAGTGTGGTAAATGGAAATAACTGCTAGTAAGATTTGCAATTTAAAAAATTTTTCTAAAAGTCAGAGGTGTCTTTGTAATGTATAAATTCAGTTGGTCATGAAATAGATTCCTTAACCTTAAAATATAGGTATAAAATTATACCTTTTTTATTGCTACTGAGGCAGTAGGCATTAAGCTCAGTGCAGCTACACAGTTAACTAATAGAATTTGAGTTGTTTAATATTAAAGCTAAGAGCCTAAGATCAAGAATTAAATAAAGGACATGCATTTAATGCAGCAGCATTAAAATGGAAAAGAAGCAACATTAAGATGCTACCAAGAGCAAATACTAGAATTCTATAATATAAAATTATACCTATATTTTAATGTTATAAATAAAGTCCTTAAAAATTGACTAGAAATAAGTTTCTACCTTCCTTATGTGTATGGACCCTAAGATTTCTCTACGGTCTATTCAGACTTTCCCAGTAAATGGCAACAATGATCTTTTTCTTTCTGGTCATAACTCATTTTGACTACTGCTCACTATACATGCCACAGTTGGGTTTCATGTAACAGTTTAAAATTCTTGTTCCTTCTATAACCAGAAGTTGTATATATTCCAGAATGCGTTTAGCCAGAGAAATTTCTACCTCTTAGAATTCTAGTATTTGCTCTTGGTAGCATCTTAATGTTGCTTCTTTTCCATTTTAATGCTGCTGCATTAAATGCATGTCCTTTATTTAATTCTTGATCTTAGGCTCTTAGCTTTAATATTAAACAACTCAAATTCTATTAGTTAACTGTGTAGCTGCACTGAGCTTAATGCCTACTGCCTCAGTAGCAATAAAACAGGCATCCATCTGATAATAAAGTATATTATTTTAAACACATACTCTACCCAAAATGTAGAACATGGCATGCCCTTGCTTTTGCAATATGCCAGGTTACATATGAGATTTCAGTTGCTGGATGACATAATCAGAAACACTTAACAAATAAGTGAATGAATCCTAATCTTGCTTAATCTAGTATTATGTAAGATAGGGAATGAAACACAAATTCTAGATTAAATTTCTAATTAGGTCCTAATGACACTCTTAGACTATTCAAATACCAACTATTCAGTTCTCAAAATGAAATACTATGCTGTTATTTTAAACATGTAATCATATTTTTACATACATTATTATAGGGCCCATCTTCTACAATTAAGTGTTTTGATGAAAATAAAGATTTTTGAAAATATGACTGTAACTTCATTATAAAACGATCTAGGGTCCTGTTTACCCAATCAGAAGTCTCTCTTTACACTGCAGTTCCTTTCCTTTATCTCTGTATAACTCTGTAAGAAAGGCTTTGGAATTGTTTTTAACTATAGGTGGAATTAACTGGTCTCATTACTGTCTAAATAGATCCAATAAAGCCCACATTAGAAAACAGTTCTGAAAGTCACAGTAGAGTTTGTGGACTAACTAGTTCACTTAAAGACAGCATAACAAAGCTGAGAAAAGGTTTAGTATAGATACTAGGTATTTTATCACACTACTTTTATTCGCATTACTTAAAATTGCCATATAAATTCTCCTTTCAGTAATCAAGTCAAATAACTTTAACCTCTGTTTTATTCTTAACATTGAACAAAATATGATTTTGAAATTCACCACATTAAACCAATCACTAGGTAAAATAGTGACACATATAATATTTTAGAATATATCTCTAGGAATAATTGTAATAGCAGAAGCTAATTCCACTTTTCCAGTTCACCTTAAGCTATTATCTATGAATAACAAAAGATAAAATATTCTAAGAGTGTTCTCATAATTAGTGTAAAGGAAAAATTTTGAATAGCATAAAATGAAAAAGGAAACTTAAAACTAAAAGAAAATCTCTGTTCCATCAGCTCTACATTATATGTGGCAAAATTTTCACAATAGACTTGCTTTATCCAATAAAATTGTCTCAGGCATCTTCCACTAAACTACATTACCACATTACAAAAACAGTGTGTACATAAGAAAACTAATTTTATGATAATTCAATCTGATACAAAGATGTAGACAAACAAGTATTTATTCAGCTCTAACTCTGTACATACCTACATCAGAAATATAAATGAGCGAACGATTATCTACCATTCTAGATTTTGTGTATCTTTCTTCAAATTAAAAAAAAAATTGGATTCTACAATAAAAATAGGGAGGCTATTATTACACAACACACATGAACAAAGGATAGACTCAACAGAGAAAGACTGAACTATACTCAACACCACAACCTAAGTGGATTCCACCACAAGAATCACCGGAGAAAATTGATAATCACAGTACAAATTCACTGTCATTCATGAATGAAATCATTATATTCATTTCTAAAAGGACTGTGATAGGCTTTGGGGAGGCCCCATTAACTGGTTTTTCCCATCCAAAAAACGGAGTGGACAGAGTCAGGCAGACAAAAGATGAACTATTACATTTATAATTGATACATCTATTGAAGAATACAGATTAGGTGTGATGGCCAAATGGGCTTGCTAGCAATTTTGCCCTCTTCTTTACAGTCTAGACTTCGAGACAGCATGCTCAAGGGTAAGTCTGGTTAGGATAATTGCCTTACTGGTCTGGGCAGAGAGATGCAAAGAGACTGATTTCCACTGCTGATATCTTTCTAATTGATTAGCTCTTCCTAATCAAGCAAAACAGAGAAAAGGCAATCATCCTCCAGCAAGGTAACTCACACTTCCATGGAGAGATATAAGAAATGGGTCATGTGATCAGTGGTGTTTTTTTTTTTTTAGGGAATTTACTCCCCACCATGGAACATGGATGAAGGGGTAATAATTGTCCCTCCTCTAAACAGGCTGGCTAATCTGTACATTTGAAAATATAGACTGAATGAGCTTAAAAGGTTTATTAATTCTTATTTAAAAGTTAAAATCCAAATATTTTATAGGCACATGTCAATAACAGCTTTTCTACTGTTAACCAAGTTTTGGCATTCATCTGAATATAAAGAGTTAGTTATAAAACATGAGAGAAAGAGAATGAAGCACATTTTCTAGCTACATAAATAGAAGTCTATAATGACTGACTAGCACCATGAAGACAACTCTGACTTCAGCATCGAGTAAATACTACAAAACTTAAGATAATTTAGCTTGTCATGATTTCAAATCACAGATTTTTAAAAAATGAATATGAAGTGTTTACTGTTGGTTAGAATTACTGTGCAAAGGATAAGGAAAGCCATGGTCCTAAAAGACAATTAAAAGAAATACAGAGGCCGGGTGCAGTGGCTCACACGTGTAATCCCAGCACTTTGGGCGGCTGAGGTGGGTGGATCACTCAAAATCAGGAGTTCAAGATCAGCTTGACCATTATGGCAAAACCACATCTCTGCTAAAAATACAAAATTAGCCAGGCATGGTGGTGGGTACCTGTAATCTCAGCTACTCGGGAGGCTGAGGGAGGAGAATCGCTTGAACCCAGGAGGCAAAGGTTGCACTGAGCTGAGATTGTGCCATTGCACTCCAGCCTGAGCAACACTCCATCGACAGAAAGAAAGAAGAGGAGAGAGAGAGACAGAGAGAGAGGGGAGAGGGGGAAGTGGGGAGGAGGAGGAAGGAGGAAGGAGGGAGGAGGGAGGAGGGAGGAGGAGGAGGAAGAAGAGGAAGAAGAGGAAAGAAGAAGAAATAAGAAGAAGAGGAAGAGGAAGAAGAAAGAAGAAGAAAGAAGAAAGAAAAGAAGAAGAAGAAGAAGAAGAAGAAGAAGAAGAAGAAGAAGAAGAAGAAGAAGAAGAAGAAGAAAGAAGAAGAAAGAAGAAGAAAGAAGAAGAAAGAAGAAGAAAGAAGAAGAAAGAAGAAGAAGGAGAAGAAGGAGAAGAAGGAGAAGAAGGAGAAGAGGAGAAAGGAGAGGAGAGGAGGAGGGAAGGGGAGGGGAGGGGAGGAGAAAAATTGCCATTGACCCCACAAAAAGTACAGGTGTCCAAGAAGCAGGTGCTGTGACACAAAATATAAATACTGTGCAGGAACCTATAATTTAAGTTGGTAATCAAAGATCTTTAATTGCACATCTTTTTTCCTATACTCCTCTCATCTTCTCCACCCCCCCCACCCCTCACCTGCCATCTCCTCTGAAAAGAGGCAATACCCACATTGGAATGTCCTATTATTAAAGTCATTCTAAAAATAGTATGAATAACTAATAAGTCATCTGTATATACTCTCTCCCTAAAGACTTCTGCAACCCCTTTCTAGATTTCTAAAACAAGCTTGAAATCTAAGAATACATGGAAGGAGATTATTCTGCTGCCTGAAGGCTGTGGAAAATTATACAGAAGTAAAACTTGTTGAGTAAAAACTATCAAGCAACAACTTGTTTGG
The DNA here is from genome assembly GCA_004027715.1 of Plecturocebus donacophilus. Lineage (NCBI taxonomy): Eukaryota > Metazoa > Chordata > Mammalia > Primates > Pitheciidae > Plecturocebus > Plecturocebus donacophilus. The sequence continues at coordinate 13,576 of PVKP010035847.1, read as the reverse complement.
AGAATTACTGTTTACATTTAGTTACAATGTTTATAATGTTTGATTCAATAAATATTTAAGTGTCTACTATGTGCCTTACTATGAAGAAAATAAAAAGCTACCATCTGTCCTAAAAATGAGGCAACTAACTTGCCCAAGGTCATAAGGTGATCTGGTCCAAGTTCTAAGTTTATAGAACTTAAAGAGAACTAAGTTTAGAACTAAAGTTCTTAAAGAGAACTAAGTTTAAAGAACTTAAAGAGTAAGTCTGAGTTATCTTAGACCTGGTGGATAAGGGGATAAAGAAGATGCCACTGTCAGTCAGTACCATCTCTGCCTTCTAGTTTAGGATATGGATATTTCAAAGGAATTTTCTATATGAATTGTCTCCAATTCTTCCCTTTCATTCTCTCCTGAAACCAATCTATCCAGACTACTAATCTCACCAATTCACTGAAACAGTTCTTACTGAGGTAGCCAGTGACCTCCACACTGTTAATTCCAACAGTGAAGTCTCAGAGCTCATCTTATTTGAATCATCATCTTCACTTAACCCAGCTGATCCCCTTCTCTTCTTTGAAACATTTTCTTCACATGACTTGAGAGAACCTTGTCTTGGTTTGCCTCCTACCTACTGTCTGTTCCTGCTCTAACTCCTTTTTTGATTCCCCTCCATTTCCTTGACTCTTAAAGCCTGGACTCCCCAAGGCTTAGTTCCCAGATGTCTTCTCTTCTCTTTTACATTCTTTTACTCCCTTAACTCATCCAGTTTTGTGGCTTCAAGTTACTCTCTAAGTGCCAGGGACTCCCAAATTCCTATCTGCAGCCCAAACTTTTCTTCTTGTAACTCTACACTTGAATAAATTGCCCATGTACCAGCTCAACTTCAATGTTTAATAGACACCCCAAATTAATATGTTCAAAAACCAGATTCCTGATGTTCTCCAAACCAGGCTCCTAATCCGGGATTCCCCATTTCTTTAAATGGCAATTGCATCCTTCCAGTTACTGAAGCCAAAATCTTTAGAATTATCTTCAATTTCTTTTTTTTTCATCACATACCACAGGCAAGCCATCAGTAAAATTCTGTTCACTCCACATTGAAATTAAATCCAGAATCTGACCACTTTGCACCACCTCCACTGCTACCACCCAGGTCCAATCTATACCACAATTATCCCTCTAAGTAACCAGTGCCTCACAGACTATACTCAGCACAGTAAAGAGATCATTTTCAAATTCAAGTCAAATCATGTATCTTTTCTGTTCAAACACCACCTCCCCCAACTTACTTGCAAATAAAAGCCAAAATCCTTACAATGGCCTACAAAGCCCTACGTGGTCTTCCCTTACCACCTATAACTCAGATCTCATCTCCTATTACTGTTCTTGATCACTCTGCTCGGGCCACACTGCCTTCCCTGCTATTCCTCAAACGCTAAGAAAGCTCCTGCCTCCTGGCCTTTGCACTGTCTACTCCTCTTTGAATGCCCTTCCACTATGCTACGGTCTGAATGTTTTTGTCCCTCCAAAGTTCACATTTTGAAATCTAATCCCCAATGTGACAGTTACAAGGTGGGGGTCTCTGTGAGGTGATTATACATGAAGGTGGAGTCCTAATGGATGAGATTAGTGTCCATATAAAAGAAGCCCCAGAGAGCTGCCCTGTCCCTACCACCATGTGAGGACAGGCAAGAAGGTGCCATCTATGAACCAGAATGCCCTCACCAGGCACAGAATCTGTCAGTGCCTTAATCTTGGATTTCCCAGCCTCCAGAATTGTGAAAAATCAAGTTCTGCTGTTGAAAAGCTGTCCAGTTTATGGCATTTTGCTATGGCAGCCCAAATGGCCTACAACACAACAATTATCCACATGGCTTACTCCCTGACTTCTCTCAGAGGCCTCTGTGACCATATAAAATTTATATTTACTTACTTGGTTGTTTACTACCTGTTTCTCCCTACTAAACTATAAGGTTAGGAGTTTTGTTTTATATAAAGGCCAACTCCCAATGCTTAAAATCCAATAGGCACCAAATAAATCTCTGTTGCATGAATGACAACAAGAAGAGATTAGTGCATAGAGCCATGTCACCATTTTCAGTAGCCTGCCTACTGTGTCCTGGTCCCTCATGTCTGGCTAGTCACCAAATGACTCTAGCTTGAAAACTGCACATGAAAGACCCTGGACAGGCTGCGTTTGTCTCCACCAAATTTCTGTTTTCTGAAAGTCATCTAACAAAGTTAAAATTCAATGTAAAGAAAAACACTTGTTTCATTCAGTTTCTCTGCTTGGACAGAATAAAATTTCTCCTAGCATTCTTTCCAATTTCAATATGACTAGATAGAGAAACACAGGTTAAAACAATTTTCTGGATCCTTCTTTTCAAATTATACCTTGACAAAGAATCTTCTCGATTACCTATGCTTATTTTCTTATCTTTCTCCGGAAAGTTAAGTGCTCTGGTTGTTCACACTTCCTAATTAACTATGCAAATCAAGTTACATGAAATTATAAATGAAAATTCTATAAGAGTTCACATGTAAGGTTAGATTACATAATCTAAATTTCAAACTACTGATACTGAATTTCTGTTCTCTTAAAGGTACTTAGTTTTTCATGAATAACTGAATCTTCAAGATTTTTGGATAGGTTATGTGTAAAACCTACAGAATGTAATCGATGATGATAAATTCTAATTATTCCCGATATTAAAGTCATTCTTAAAAATCATCAGAGTTAGAGTTTCACTATTTTTACACATACTCCAACATTTATTTTGAAAATGAGGTATGTAGTGTCTCTATGTGCAGGGAGTGGCACCAGGTAATAGACCATAAACATGGTTACTACAAAGTTGCTTGCACATATGAACCTGAAGTGTCAAATGTCTATACTTTGTAACTCTTACAAAAATAAAAAATTGTTAAACTCATGGTACCCTGGCAACCTAGCTATTTTATATTCAGTAATGGAATGAAAATACCATGTTTGAAAATTAAAATTCAGTGAAAGTTCAATAGTTCACCTACATTTATGATAACCTAAGGGGGAAGGGGATGTACATTTCATATCTAGTCATGTGAAGTTGAATGACAACTATAGTAAACATTAATTTTTTACTCCCATAACTATTCAAAGCATTGTACAAAGGGCTCAGTCAGATAGTGTGAAGTGTAAGTCTTTCAACCCACAAGCCTGAGATCAGGAAATGTCATCTTCTTCTTGGCACGAGGCTTCAGGTAGAGACTGGATATCCACCCTCACTCAACCATCCTCAATGGTGTAACTAAAGCAACACATGGATTTTACGAGTTAATGTCTCAAGCTAAAAAAGAAAGCAAAATGAAACAACAGGAAAAAGAAAAAAACAACAACCCAATCCAACATTACTGGTTGGGGGCTTCTCTTCCAATCGCACCCCAAGTTCTCTGCTGCTCAAAAAACTTAACAGCTCCAACTTGGTAGAGGCTTCAAATTCCTCCAGATTTCTAAACTGCGATAGGAACCCCTATCTAACAGGCTAAAAAGGTGACAACGTGCAAGGTAAGAAAAACTTCTGCAACACAGACACTGGCCGAAGTGCTTTCCTACCTTCCCAGAAGGGAAGAGGAGGTAGGCGGCTGAAATAAGAATAAGGATGAGGGTAAGTGTCGGTGGAAGATGACGATTTAGGATGAGAAGTGGCTGCTCTTTCTCACATTCAGGAGGACAGGAAGGCAAAGGTTAGGTGTTAAATTAAAAAAAAAAAAAAAACTCCACCCACACTACTCTTACTTCTTTCTCCAGCACAGCTAGAGGGGGAAGGCTCTTCCCCAGAACGCCAGAGCAGAGAGAAGGCATCGCCACCTCAGGCTGGAGGCGCCGTCCAGCCTGTCACTGAAACTGGAACTAGAAAAGTTGGAGCAGGAGTGAGGACCTGGGGAAGGCGGACATGTCCTTCCGAGGCTGGGGACTCTGGTGGCCCGCGCTGAGGGCAGCCAGAGCCCGGGGTGACCAAGCCCTGCCCACCGTGCTTGGCTCTCTCGGAGGAACCCAGGTCGCCTGCCGCCTGCCCTGGCCCCTCTCCGCCCGGCCCCGCGCGCCTCCGCGCTTACCTGCTGCACCCCGAGGAACTGGTAGAAGTTGAGCTGCACCTCCTCCACCAAGTCAAACAACTCCAGGTCTCCGCTCTCCCAGCCGCGCGCCGGCGCCACCGCCGCTAGCAAGAGCAGCAGCAGCGGCCACAGGAGCGGCGTCCGCGGCAGTGGCGGCAGGAACGGCACCAGCCCGAGCTGGCAGCGCCCAGGAAGCTGAGCCGGCCGGGAGCAAGGAGCCGTCATCGCGCTGGGCTCGGAAAGGTCACCCGCAGCGCAGAGCCGTTGGCCGAGAGCAGGGACGTGGCGCGCGGCGCAGGTTGTGGGGAACAGCGCCTGTCAGTGAAAAGCGCGGGCAGGCGCACCGGAGTGACCCGCAGGGCGGCCGGCCCCAGAGGGAGCGCGGAGGTGGCTGGAGCCAGCGGCCGTACAGGTAAGTGGGCAGGCGGAGCGGCAGCCGGGGCTACCTTCTGCGGACCCTAGCCCCTAGGCCTACACACAGCTGGAGAGCCAGCGCCCGGCGCTGGGGCTGAACAGGGGGAGAGGCTTCCCTTCGCGTCAGCCTATCCCAGGTCTCTCTTCCGGTGACATCACGTCTCCTAGCAACCGCGGGGAAGGGGGCGTGGCCGGAAGTCGGGACGCTGCGCGCCCCAGATCTGGGCCTGGGAGAAATGCCTCTCAGTAGGTCGCGCGCACCAAGGAGTTGTAACTGTGCCCACACGGGCTGAGAGACAGGGACGATTATAGCCATCATGCGTCTATCTGGAACTCCCCACGTGGACTTGCCCCGAAATAGCTACTGTCTTCGCCTCCCCTAGATACCGAACACTAAAAGCATATTTGAAGTCTTATTAATTATGGCTTTGGATCCATGCATTTAATTAGTCCATCAGCAAAGACAAGACGAGTTGAACCAGGGTCTAAAAGGGGCAAATCTAGTAAGTAGAGAGAGATGATGCAGAAAAGCAATTCAAAACAAGACAAAAAGTATACATCTAATTATGAATTAAGATTTACAGGCATAATACCATAAAATGGCCTGGTCAAATTAATAGTTAATAATGGCGACTCAATCATAGTTGGAGGAGAAATGTAGTTTATCCACCTTAGCCCACCTCCAGATGGGGTTCTTCTGAAAATAGACCTCAATTGAGATTTTTCTCTTTTTAAAAAAAAGGCTAAAAACCTCTTCTCTCTTCCATAACAATGTCTCACCTCCAGTCTTGCATTGCTTCTGTTCAGCCTCTTTTCAGTTTATTTTCTCCACCACAGTTCTCTTGTGTGAACTCTATTTTTCTTTTGTCTTTCTCACATTTCTCTTCCCTGACTCTCTACTTTTTTTTTTTTTTAAATATGGAACGCTTCACGAATTTGTGTGTCATCCTTGCGCAGGGGCCATGCTAATCTTCTCTGTATCGTTCCAATTTTAGTATATGTGCTGCCAAAGCGAGCACGACTCTCTATTCTTGTTGAGGAAGAAGGAAGCAAAAAATGCCAGTAAAACTCAGAAAGCTAGCTCCATTTTGAAAGTTTGACTTCATGCTCTTTCCATCTTGGATCGAGTTAGTTAAGCTCAAAAGTGGAATGATAAAGCTACTTCTCTGTCATAGTCAGAATATACTATTATGTTAGATAAGGGTTAGAAAAACACTAGGAAGCAAATCTTTCTGAGGAAATCCTAGTATGGAATTTAAAAAATACTTTAAAATAAAGTCACAAATAAATGTAAATCTTGGTATCATGGAGTTTTAGAAATATTTTTGAATGAAGTCATAAATGAATGCAAGTTATCTTGCTTAAAAATAATAGATATGCTTGAATTACTCACATTTTAATCTATCATGAAGGCTGCTATAACAAAATACTTTAGACTGGGTGACTTAAACAACAGATATTTATTTCTTACAGTTTTGGAGGTTGGGAAGTTCAGGGTCAGGGTGCCAGCATGGTTGGGTTCTGATGAAGCCTTCTTCCTGGTTTGCAGATGGCCATGTTCTTGCTGTATCCTCAAGTGGCCAAGAAAGAAGGGGTAATGGATGGATGGATAGATAGGTAAGAGTTCTCTGCCAGGGGTGGTGGCTCATGCCTGTAATCCTAAAACTTTGGGAGGCTGAGGTGGGTGGATCACTTGGGACCAGGAGTTTGAGACCAGCCTGACCAATATGATGAATCCCGTCTCTACTAAAAATACAAAAATTAGCTGGGGGTAGCTCGTGCCTGTAGTCCCAGCCACTCGGGAGCCTGAGGCAGGAGAATTGCTTGAAACTCAGAAGGCAGAGGTTACAGTGAGTAGAGATCTCACACCTCTGTACCTCCAGCCTAGGTGACAGAGTGAGACAGTCTCAAAAAAAAAAAAAAGAGTTCTCAAGTCTCTTAAGAGCACTAATCCCATTATGGGGGCTCACCTTCATAAGTTCATCTAAACCTAATTATCTCCGAAAGGCCCAACTTCCAAATATCATCACCTTGGAGATTAGAACTTCAACCCATGAATTTTGGAAAGATGGAAACATTTAGTCCATGGCAAGGGGAACTGCCTTTTCTGAGTATCCCTAGTACTAAGCACAATGCATAGCACATGATAGCCCTCAATTAGTTGAACTAAATCCTGTGAATACCCACCTACCACCTTTCCCCACCACAGATTTTACTTATTTACTTATTTAGAGAGGGAATTTCGCTCTTGTTGCCCAGGTTGGAGTGCAATGATTCCATCTCGGCTCATTGCAATCTCTGCCTTCCAGGTTCAAAGGATTCTGCTGCCTCAGCTTTTGAAGTAGCTGAGATTACAGGCACCATGCCCAGCTAATTTTTTGTGTATTTAGTAGAGACAGGGTTTCACAATGTTGGCAAACTGGTCTCAAACTCCTGACCTCACGTGATGTGATCCACCTGCCTTGGCCTCCCAAAGTGCTGGGATTACAGGCATGAGCCACTGCCCCTAGCCTAGTTTATTTCTGGATATATCAGTTTTCTTAAAGTGAATGTCATCTTTACCAAATCCCTAAATTAGGTTACTGTTTATTCAATGAGTAAAACATCAAAGTAAGATGAAATTAATGATCTTAAGCATTACTTTTGCATATTATTGTAACATTCATCATTTTTCCTAATTTGATCATTGGATTAAGTGCAATATAATATTTGAAACTGGTGCCATATTGCCACAAATCTAGGATTCTTACGCTGATCTTTTAGCAGACAGTCTAGTACTTCCCTCTTGAGTTTTGTCTTTATGTGGTGTGAGAACTTCGAGGACATAACTCCATCTAAAGAGCCTGTCCTCTTTCCAAGGGCAAGCTGAAACAGAATTGGAGTCTATTAATAATACTTCTCATGGGCATAAGGCATTGCTCTTGAAGATTCATCCTGATCAGCTCCAATGACACTTGTCCGCCCTGAGATGATGTTCTTGCTTGTCCAGAGTCCTGCAAAGATCACAGTGATGCTCATATTTAGACTTCTAGTTTGGCATCTTCACCTATTTAGTCATTGTCCCAAAAAGTACAGTGCAATTGAATAAATCTTTTGCTGAGACCTGAACTAAGTGAGTGATGATATCCACTGTTTTCTTCCCTGGTGACATTTACTAATTCTGGGCATAGACTCATCCAGCTTGGCCTGGGCAGAGGGACTTTACACAGAAAAAGAGAAACTGCCATGTGAGTTGTGTAATGGATTGGAAATGTAGAGGAGCCTCAAACTCCTAGCCAGTTTTCCCACAGGTAGTTTGCTGAGTTGTGGGATGTGCAGGAGGCTGAGCAGCTGGGCCTGATAGGCAGAGTAAAATTAACCCATGTTCTAAGGCATAGAAAGCTAGTTCTGCTTAGAAGGAGCCTGCTTCAAATACACAGCATTCTCCCCCTTCAAGACATTTATACTATTTTTAAGTTCAATGAGAAGGAGGCTAAAGATCTAAGTTTAAAACCTTTCAAAGGCAGAATTGAATCTCCAGAGCAGAAAAGACAGGAGCCATTTAGGCCCTTGATTAAAAGCCCAGAAGAATCACACAGGAAGAACAGAGAGAAACCATAAGTGAACTGTCTTACTGAAACTGTACCCCAATCCTAACCCAGCTCATCCTTGATTAGGCAGAAGTAATCAAGCCATCATCCTATTTGTCTATTTTTATCCCTAGAAGAAAATAACATCATCTATATTGTCTATAGATCTTTAATATAAAAGTCAGACATTGGTTAAAAAAAATGAGACGTGAGAAGAGCAGGAAAATTTGACCAATAATCAACAATAATAACAAAAATAGAACATACACAGATAAGCCAGATATTGAAGTTCAGATAAGAACTTTAAAGTAACTATGAAATAAAGCCACAGATTATAAAATAGAAGAAAACATGAACAAGATGGATTAAAAGGTACAGAATTTTAACAAAGTACTGAAATCCATAAAAAAGAATCAATGGAAAATATTGAACTGACAAATGTAATTTCTGAAAGGACGATTTCAGTGGATGGGTTTAATAGCAGCCTGGACATAGCAGAACAGAGGATTAGTGAATTTGGAGACAGGGCAAGAAAAAATACCTAAACGCAAGCACAGAGAGGAAAACAAATGGAAAGAATAGAACAGAGCTTAATAGGCATGTGCACAATGAATAAACCCAGGATAGGTGTATCTGGAGTCCTAGAAAAAGAGGGAAGAGAGAATGAGGCAGAAGCAATATTTGAAGATATAATACCCAAGAATTTTACAAAAGTAATGAAAGACATAAAACCATAGATGAAAAAATAACTAAAAATAAATCATAGACCTGAATGTACAAGTTAATGCTGCAAAACTGCAAAACTTTTGTAAGAAAAAAACAGGAGTAAATCTTAGTGACCTTGGATTAGCCAATGGTTCCCTATATATAACACAAAAACATAAATGACAAAAGAAAAAAAATAAATTGGACTGCATAAAAATTAAAAGCTTTTATGCTGAAAAAAATATTATCAACAAAGTAAAAGACAAGAGAATAGGAGACAATGTTTGTAAATCATATACTTGATAAAGGACTTAGATCCACAATGTGTAAAAAAGTCTTACAATTTAACAACTAAAACAACCCCCTTGTTTTGTTAATGGGTAAAGCAGTTGAATAGACATTTCTTCAAAAATATGCATATGACCAATAATGACATAAAAAGATGCTCAACATCTTTAGTCATTAAGGAAATGCAAATCAAAACTACAATGACATGCTACTTCTCACCAAGTAGGATGGCTATAATACAAAATATAGATAATAAAAAGTGCTGGTGAACACGTGGAGAAATTGGAACCCTCACACATTACTGCTAGCAATTCAAAATGATGGAGCCCCTTAGGGATTTGGCAGTTCCTCCAAAAGCTAAATGTAGTTACTATATTACCCAACAATTCCACTTTTAGAGAAGAGAAACATATTGCCACACAAAAACTTGTACACAAATGTTTATAGCAGCATTATTCAAAATAATCAGAATGTCTGTAAACAACCCAAATGCTCCACTGAAAAATGAATAAACAAAATGTGGTATATCTATGCAATGGAATATTATTCAGCAAAAAAAAAAAATGAAGTTCGGATAAATGCTGTGACACAGATGACTCTTGAAAACATTATGCCATGAAGCCAGTTACAAAAAAAAAATCTATTGTAGATTTCATTTATATGAAATGTCCAGAATAGGCAAACTTATACAGACAGAAAGTAGGTTAGTGGTTAATTAAGGCTAGTGAGTAGAGAAGGCTACAGATTAACTGTTAATGGCTGTAGGATTTCTTTTAGGGGATATGAAAATGTTCTAAGATTGGATTATGGTGATGATTATATAACCCTGTGAATATACTAAAGAAACACTGACTTAAATTTACTGTAAATAGGTGAATTATGTGGTGCATAAATTATGTCTCACTAAGGCTGTTAAAACAGAAAGAATAAAAACCACTCACAAATATAATAAGCTCAACAAATCCCAAGTAGGATAATTGTAGCAAAGAAAAGCCAATCTAAGTATATCATTGCCAAAGTATAGAAAAGCTTGTAGGATATAGTGAAGGCAGTAACTTCAAAGAACATTTGTGCCTGGGTGCCGGGCTCATGCCTGTAATCCCAACACATTGGACGCCGAAACGGGCAGATCACTTGAGGTCGGAGTTTGAGACCAGCCTAGACAACGTGGTGAAACCTGTCTTTACCAAAATTACAAAAAATTAGCTGGGCATGGTGGTGCGCACCTATAATCCCAGCTACTTGGGAGGCTGAGGCACAAGAACTGCTTCAATCTGGGAGGCAGAGGTTGCAGTAAGGTGAGATCACGCCACTGCACTCTAGCCTGGGCAACAGAGTGAGACTCTGTCTTGAAAAAAAAAAAAGCACATTTGTAGCCTTAAATGTCTTAAGGAAGGAAGGCAGAAAATTAATGAGCTATGTGTTCAACATGAAGAGTTACACAAATAACCATAGGATAAATTCAAGTGAAGATTTCAGTGAAGACATCTAGTTGTTTTCTTCATGGTGCTTACGCGTGTGAGCTGGGAGCATATCAGCTCATGCATAAATATCTTTTAATGTCATCATTTTGTGAGTTCTGGTATTTCTAAGGTTCAAGGTGTGACTATGATTATGTATGGCTAAGATGCATTAGAAGAATATGCCACTGGCAATGAGGAGAAGGGGAAGAGTCCAGTGTCCTGGGTGGGTCACTCACATAGAGGCTGATGAGAAGTTTTGATCTTGTTACATAAGGACTTCAACATCATGTTGACCACTACTTTCCAGAGAAAAACTTGAAAGAATAGTGGTAATTGCATAGACCAGTAGGTCTCAAAGAGGTTTAAATAAACTATCCGGTAGTCTATTCTTTGCTTTTGGGTAAGATCAAATTTAACTATAGCAAACAAAATTGAATATATAAAATTGACATGTTATAGTCAAAGTCCAAATGTCTCCTTAAATCATCATTAGTGGCCTGTTTACCCCATGATTTAGAAATATGTGGCCCTCATTAAATCTTAAAATATTCTCATTAGCTCCTATATGGCTGTTTCTCAAATATGAGAGCTCGAAATTCTAAGATATCATTGTTCTTTCATGGAACATTATCTTCACTCAGTAATGTATTTATCCAAACACCATTTGCAAACTTATATTGAGTTGACAAAGGTTAGAGAAATATTGTTTTGGTGGAGTACCTCCTTAGAAAATAATCCCTTTTGTATTGCAGTATTAAATTTTAATCATTTTGAAGGTCTTCATAAATAAATACAGATGCTCTTCATGTTATAAATAATAAATATATTTCTAACATGTTGACACTATGGTTTTCACTTCCCTGAATAATGTACTATTTACTTAAATAATCTCATGCTAAAGAAGAGCACAGATTCTAGAGCCAGATTGACTACATTTGCATCCCGGCTCTACCACTTAGGGTTATCTCCGAGTTTCAGTTTCCACATCTCTAAAATTAGGATCAGACTACTCCCCAAAGCATAAGGTTCTTGTGGGAATTAAGTGAAATAATTAGTGCCTGGTATATAGTAACTGCTGTTTCAATGTTACTGTCATTTTATAGGAAGTCTCCACCTATACTGTATTAAGGGTTTTATAAATAACTCTTATCTATTTTAAAATGTTTAGATGTTGTACTTAAAGGCATTTGTTATCAAACTTAGGCTATAATTGGCTACTTCATCAAAAATGTAACCAATCACTTGCTTGCCCAGGATGATGAGAGACAAGTTTTGTTTTGTCTTATTTTTACCAAATAATGACTGGTTATAAAAGTCAATTTAATTTTTTTTTTTTTGCTCCAGCTTTATAAAAATATATTATTCATGATTTCTCCACTAAATTCAGCTTAAGCTAAAACAGTAGATGCTGCATTAAAAGCAGGCACCCAGTTGAACAAAAGGAAGGGAAAATATTCACATTCAGTGATTTAGTCACTAAAAAGTTGGCCACTGTCATCATTTTCCTCTAGTTTAGCTCTGTATTTTCAGACAGTGAGGTTTTGTGCTTTCTCTAGACTTTAATGTGTCACAATAAAATCCATGTTAAAATTTCTTTCTTCTAACATCTACAGTTCCAGGATTATCATTAATTTTTCAAAGTTGTCTAGTAATTCACTTAAATCACTTGAAAATTTCAAAATTAGTGTTGTCTTTGTTCCTTTAACTGACACAGATATTCTCTCCTACTCTCTCCTCAATTCAGCCTGAACACAGCAATCGTTGCATTTTCCTCATATTCAAAGGCTCCAATTAGTCTGCAAAAGGAAATTTTTGCAGACCTCTTCATCATCTATTCTTTCAGGCCTTACAGCTCGCTTTGGCATTCTGCCACTGAGCCCTAATATTGTTTGTGATGCCAAACTGGAACACAAGGCAAAACAGTACAAAGTTGCTGTTCACCACAATCAGCAGGTCCCAGCAAAGGTGATAGTTTATGTATAGAAATTACATGCCTCATAAATGCCTGTTATTACATTTACTAAAAGGAGGCAGCATTCTTTACAATATTAAACTAACAATATGACCAACAGAGAAACAAATAGAGATAGATTAAGGAAAACTTAGTTCCAAATGGTAAGATATGGGAAATTTAAATTTGCTGTCCTAAATAGGACTATTGGATCATGCTCATTTTGCTAATCCATACAGCAGCCCCAGCTCTATCTCTTTCCACCTCCAATATATAAATATGTAATGCTGTATTAGTTTTGCTTGTGATAAAAGGGTGTTTAGTGCCTCGACTCCATAATTAGTCTTTTAACTTAAAAAAAGAATTAAATAATAATAATTTCACCACCAGGGGGCAAACAACATTTTTATAGGCCAAGGATATTTTTAACATCCTAAAGGAATTATCTTGTGTGAACATAGTTTTTTTTGTTGTTGTTGTTACCATTTCAATAGCTTCAAGTTAGAAGACACCAATTCGAACCTAAACCTTTAAATTTAAGGAGAAATCATGTTTATAAAAGAGAAAATTGTACAAGTCACCATTAACCTAATGCCCTTTCATTTACTATAATTTTTAGATGCTTTTAAAAAAATTTCCCCCTTTTCCTTTTTGCTTTCATATATTTGCACATGAGAAAGAAAAAATAGAATTGAACTTTTTTTTTTTAATTTATTTTTTTTTTTAAAGAGAGAAAGAAAGAGGAAGAGATTTTAGAAAAGGAGAGAAAAGGAGAAACAGCAAAAGAAAGAAAAAAGAAAAAGAAAGAGGAAGAGATTTTAGAAAAAGAGAGAAAAGGAGAAAGAAAGAAACAGCAAAAGAAAGAAAAAAGAATTAAAGAGAAAGAAAGAGGAAGAGATTTTAGAAAAAGAGAAAAGGAGAAAGAAAGAAACAGCAAAAGAAAGAAAAAAAAAAGAATGAAAGAGAGAAAGAAAGAGGAAGAGAAAGAGGGAGAGAGAATGGGATTCTTGTTTTATTGCCCAGGCTAGAATACAGTCTAAAAATAGGTATTAAAAACCTCTTTTATGCCAATAATTGTGTTTAACAATGGAGACAGGAAGGAATAGGGG
>PVKP010035846.1:0-22927 GCA_004027715.1 Plecturocebus donacophilus | reverse complement strand
CTGGCCCCGCGCACCATGCCGTCGCCCGCGCCACCCACCGTGCTGGTGCCGTCGGAGCGCGCGGTGGTGCTGCTGTCGTGCGCGCTCTCGGCGTTCGGCTCGGGCCTGCTGGTGGCCACGCACGCCCTGTGGCCCGACCTGCGCAGCCCGGCACGGCGCCTGCTGCTCTTCCTGTCGCTGGCCGACCTGCTCTCGGCCGCCTCCTACTTCTATGGGGTGCTGCAGGACTTCGCGGGCCCGTCGTGGGACTGCGTGCTGCAGGGCGCGCTGTCCACCTTCGCCAACACCAGCTCCTTCTTCTGGACCGTGGCCATCGCGCTCTACCTGTACCTCAGCATCGTCCGCGCCGCGCGCGGGCCCCGCACCGACCGCCTGCTCTGGGTCTTCCACGTCGTCAGGTGGGTGGCTGTAGCGCTGCTTTTCCCGGAGCCCCCGACCTGGACCGACCCCACCTGATCCCGTCCTCTCAGAGGCCGCATCTAGGTTGGGCCCCCCTACCCGCAGCTAGCAGTGCCTGCTGGCGCCCCCGGGGCAGCCCTGGGTCAGCGGGAGGAGGCCAGACTTGCCCAAGAGGTGGCCTGGCCGGACCTTCGCTCCCGAGGGCGCCCCACTGTGCCTGCCCCAGGGTGCAGCCTCTTGGGGTAGTGGGGGCAGAGTTCATCCCCAGAGCCGGGCGCTGGTTCCTTGGACGGGGCTGGGGAGGACACTCTGGGCCCCTTGTGACCTGCTTTACTGTGTCCTGGCCATCTCTGCTGCCCATGGGGAAATAGGCTGCAAGACGAGTTAGGTAACTGTCCCGCGTTGGAGAGGCGGCAACTCCCAGTCCCACGCCACCACCCCACCCCAAGCCACAGTGGGCTTGGTGCATTCCTCCACTCCCAAGCTGCAGTGTCTCTGCTGTTCAGTTTACAGAGGACTATCGTTTTTATTCTGTCTTTGATCGTCTCTAGCCTCAGGCCTCAGCCTCTTGTATTTCTGTTTTAGGTGATCTTGAGTTTCCAGCGTTCAGCTGTTCTGAGATTGAGGTCAGGGGCTCAGGGCTGGTCTGGGAGTCTGGGAGTCCGCCTGGAGTCTCTCTGAGAATGGGGAAAAAACCAAGACCTTACCCTGCGGTTCAAGCATCTTTCAAGTAAGCCTCGCAGAAGAGGGTGGGCCCTTCCCTGGGGAATGTCAGGTTTTGAAAATCTCACAGCGTCCTGTGCTGAACTGTGGGCAGGAATCCTAGGGCTGCTGTTTTCCTTTTCTCCCTCTCCCAGATCAGAGCATCAGATACTGCCCTAATTATAGGTCCTTTCTATTAAAAACTTAAGTGCTTTCCAAGGACTGTGAGCACAGTCAGCATTTTGGCAGAGACAGGTCACCTGGGTGTCACACAGCGGGGCTCCAGGGCAGCGAGAGCCACTCGACCTTCAGCTCTGCACTGAGGCCAGCTGGTCCTTGAGAAACTAAGTGACCTGCTTGGCAGCTGGGCAAGTAAAAAATCTTTGCAACACATCATCCAAACCATGGCTCAGATGCTGCAGCCCCCCACGGAATAGGGCCCTGCCTTTCCTTCCCGGCAGCATCCCATCTGACCCTGTCTGGGTCCCGTGATGGCTGGCTGGGTGTGGGCAGCATGTACAAGGGAGATTGTGGATACTTGAAAGGAGTCAAAGCTGTACCTTTCTTTGCAAGAACCTGTTCTCTTTCTCTCCTTGTCTTTAAAAGTATCGAATACAGTATATTTTAAAAATGATAACAGAACCTCGTCCAGCTTCTGTGGAGAACGATTGCCCAACAAACCTGATTTGGGGGTTTTTCTGGTCACTTCTCATCAGGGACCCTCGAGGGGGTTTTCTGTGTTGTTTAGGAAGAGCTTCTTTGATTAGGAAGTAGGCCCAGTGTGGTGGCTTGCACCTGTAATCCCAACACTTTGGGAGGCCAAAGCGGGAGGATTGCTGGAGCCCAGGAGTTTGAGACCCACCTGGCCAACATAGCGAGACTTTATCTCTACTAAACATTTTAAAATTAGCTGGGCATGGTGGCGCATGCCTGTAGCTCCAGCTCCTTGTGAGGCTGAGGTGGGAGGATGGCTTGAGCCTGGGAGGTTGAAGCTGCAGTGAGCTGTGACTGTATCACTACATCCAGCCTGGGAGACAGAGCAAGACCCTGTCTCAAAAGAAAAGGAAAAACAAGCAACTTATTCGTCGTGTCTGTTGAATGTGACCTGCCTACATCTTAAAAGAAAATAAAATTACCTGTATCCAAGCTAGAGAGGGAGTCTGACAATTTATTCTCTGGTGTTCTCTCAGCACTCAGACTTCACTAGTCTAAGGGAATTGGTCAAACCTGTCTAACAGGTTCATCTGTTGACCTAGACCTTCCCAGACTGTATTGCCAATGACCTTGCTAAGGACTCTCCAATGTATTTCTTTGGAATATTAGTTTATTGTTGCAGGGTCTGTTAATGAGAGGAATATCACCTTCAGGCATAGACTACATGATTGTCCACTTTTTAACCATTTCTTTTTTTTTTTTTTTTGAGATGGAGCTCCACTCTTATTGCCCAGGCTGGTGTGCAATGGTGCAATCTCGGCTCACTGCAACCTCCACCTCCCGGGTTCAAGCAATTCTCCTGCCTCAACCTCCTGAGTAGCTGGGATTACAGGCATGCGCTATCATGCCCAGCTAATTTTGTATTTTTATAGAGACGAGGTTTCTCCATATTGGTCAGGCTGGTCTTGAACTCCCGACCTCAGGTGATCCACCTGCCTCAGCCTCCCAAAGTGCTGGGATTAGAGGTATGAGCCACTGTACCCAGCCCTTAACCATTTCATACTACTGGAATTCAGTCCTCTTCAAAGCTTTCAGTTTTGGAAAGTATTTAAAAATGTCACAGTACAAAAGGTTGATATCCCTATTCTAAAGTGTGTTTGGGAATTGATTATTTTTTTTAACCTACAGATATTCTGAAAAACGGACAAAGGACATAAGCAAAATAGGAACAGCAATTGATAAATATATATCATATACTATTAATACTCAAAGCAATACAAGTTATAACAATAAGGTACCATTTCCTCATTTAATTAGAAGGAAAAAAAATAGTAAGGCAGGGCTGGGCACGGCAGCTCATCTGTGTAAAGCCAAGCACTTTGGGAAGCCAAGGTGGGAGGATCACTTGAGGTCAGGAGTTTGAGACCAGCCTGGCCAACATGGAGAAACCCAGTCTCTACTAAAAATATAAAAATTAGCTTGGCATGGTGGCACATGCCTGTAGTCCCAGCTACTCGGGAGGCTGAGGCAGGAGAGTCACTTGAACCCAGGAGGCGGAGGTTGCAGTGAGCCGAGATCACACCACTGCGCTCCAGTCTGGGTGATAGAGCGAGGCTCCATATCAAAACAACAAAAAAAAGTAAGGCAGAATACAAGCATGGTAAATGCCAGTGAAACTATACAGATAAATACAGTGAAATCTACAGTATTATTGATGGTGTGAATTGAAATAATCTTTGTAGAAAGTATTTGGTTCATACTCTTTGATCCGGTAATCCTATTTACCAGAAACTAGTCTAAGGAGATAACCTAAAATACGTACAAAGCTGTGTACAAAGGTGTTTGTGAGGCACTTATCATGGTGAGAATTTGGAAGCAACCTCAATGTCCAACAATGGGGAACCAGGAAGTTAAGAGACTACCCTCCCCCTCTGAAATGGTCTGCACCTCTTAGATACTGGTTTTGAACTCTGCAAGTCATTTTTTTTAATGATACGGTACAATGTGACGTGACAGAAACCATCTCTAAAACTGATGACAGCCGCATAAAGGCAGGTTAGAGAGAATCCTGCACATGCACAAGTTCCCAGGAGAGCGCCTGTGTAGCCGCCTGGGACCCCATCATTATACCTACTGTGGCCCCCTTTGCAGAGAGAGGGGGACAGTTTAGACCTCATCCTCAGGGAAATCATATTTCAGCATGAGCTATGTCTGGCCCCTGATGTTTGTAGAGTGCTGTTCCATTCATTAGCTCACTGATCACCAATAACTCAACAGGGCCCGGCATGGTGGCTCACACCTGTAATCCCAGCACTTCGGGAGGCTGAGGCAGGAGGATCGCTTGAACCCAGGGGGTTGAGGCTGAAGTGAGCCGAGATCACACCACTGCACTCCAGCCGGTATGACAGAGTGAGACCCTGTCTTAAAAAAAAAAAAAAGAAGAAGAAAAAAGAGTAACCCAACAGAATGGATGGGTAGGGTGATTACCCTCATAGCAGATGTGATGGCCCAGGGCTACATAGCTAGTAAAGGAGAGGCTCAGGGTTAGAATGTACTTCTGACCCAATCCAAGACTCCTTTTGTGAGTCTAGGTTGTCTTTTGGCTGTGACAATATTTAAAAACTGAGATATAATTTCAACAATAATTTATTTTTAGGCCAGGCACGGTGGCTCACGCCACTAATGCCAGCACTTTGGGAGGCCGAGGCAGGCGATTGCTTGAGCCCAGGAGTTTGAGACCAGTCTGGGCAACATCACAAAACCCTATCTCTCCAAAAAATTTTAAAAATTAGCCAAGTGTGGTGGTGTGCAGCTATAGTCCCAGCTAGTCAGGAGGCTTGCTTGAAATGAGAGGATCGCTTGAGCCCAGGAGTCAGAGGTTGCAGTGAGCCGGGATCGTGCCACTCTACTCCAGCCTGGGCGACAGAACAAGACCCTATCTCAAAAAAATAAAAAAATATTTTTAGCTTTCCAGATTTCCTAAATGTTAACATTTTACCATATCAGCTTTATTCTCTCCAATTATTTTTTCTGGAACAATTTAAGAGTGAGTGAACAGGACCTGGGTACAGTGGTTTAATCCCAGTACTTTGGGAGCCCAATGTGGGAGGGTCACTTGAGGCCAGTAGACCAGCCTGGCCAGCATACTGAGACCCTGCATCTACTTAAAAAAAAAAAAAAAAAGAGAGAGAAAAAAATTAAAAATAAAATAAGAGTAAGTGATATACTCAATACTTCAGTTTGTATTTCCAGAAGACAGGCACAATCTCTTACTGAACTGCCTGCACCTACCCAAGCAGGAAATTAACGTTGAACAATACTGTCACCTGATTGGTGGACTTTATTGAATTTTTTTTTTCTTGAGATGGAGTTTGGGTCTTACACTCCCAGGCCAGAGTGCAATGGTGCAATCTTAGCTTACTACAGCCTCCACCTCCCACTTTCAAGTGATTCTCCTGCCTCAGCCTCCCAAAGTGCTGGGAGTCCCAAAGTCGTTGGGACTACAGGCATGCATCACCATGCCTGGCTAATTTTGTGTTCTTAGTAGCGATAGGGTTTCACCGTGTTGCCTAGGCTGGTCTCAAACTCCTGACCTCAAGTGATTCACCCACCTTGCCTCCCAAAGTGCTGGGATTAGAAGCGTGAGCCACCGCGCTGGGCCTTTATTGAGATTTTTGTCCCTGGACTGACAGCGTCCCTGATAGCAAAGGAAAATTGTGGCTTATATGTTGACTTCGTCTCCATGTATTTTTACTCTCCTTCCATCTGAAACAGTTCTTCCACCTTTCTTGGTGTTTCACGATCCTGAGGTTTTTGAAGAGTACAGGCCCGTTATTTTATAGAATGCCTTTAATTCAGGTTTGTCCGGTGCTTCCTCATGAGAGGTTTCAGGTTCTGCATTTTTGGCAGGATGTCCCAGAAACATGTTTCTCCCGTTGCTTTCTACGGGGTGGCTGGCGACTTGGATGTATTCCCTTATTGGTGATGTTAACTCTGATCACTGGGCTAAGGTGATATCTGCCAATTTCCTGCACTGCAAAGTTCCTTTTGTAGTTAATAAATGTCTTGCTGAGAGACATTGGTGCCTCGTAACAGCCTATCACGTCTCAAGCTTTCACCCGAAGGTTTAGTGTCCATTGATTCTGACAGCATTCTGAATTTTTGGTGGCGGTTGCTTTTGTGAGGTTGTCTGAGATACTCCGTGTTCAGGGAAAGCCCCTGTGTTTAAGGAGATCCTTTTTACTGTGTCTGAGCTGGTGAGGTGGCTGCCACAAACGTCCTGTCTTTGACTTTCGTGTGGTGTGCATGAGTGGTTGTGTGTTTACCACGCCCGCCTGAGGGAGGCCAGAGCTGCTGGGGAGGAGGTCATTTCCCCACCTCCAACAGAAGGGGACCTACCTTTCCGAGAGCGGCATAGCCCTTCCTCCCTACATGGGGGTCCTGAAAGGTGCCAGACCAGGGTCAGCAGGGGTGAAGTGATCACCCCCTCCACCAGGACCCCCATGGGGCCAGGCGTCAGCTGTGTGGCCTGTGAGCATGGGGGGCAGCTAAAGGGTGGGGGTAGCTCATTTGGGGGTCAGAAGGAAGGGTCCTGGCTGAGCCAGTTTGCCTCGGGCATCTGAGTTTCTTCTGGCTCTGCTGAGCTGGGGCCGGGTGTGGGTATGACCCTGGCGAGGTCCAGCCCCCGTACCCCTTACCCACACGCTCACCCACCCTCTGGAGTTTGCTTGGAGTTACAGAGGAAGCAAGAGTCTGACACCCCAGGTCTACCAGAAAAACTCTGCTCTGGGCAGAGCGGGAAGTCCCAGCATAGCAAAAAGGAGAAACCGGGGTCTGGAGCTAGAAGTTAGAAAAACAACAAAAAGTTGGTTTTTGTTTGTTTTGAGATGGAGCCTCTCTCTGTCACCCAGGCTGGAGTGCAGTGGCGGGATCTCGGCTCACTGCAACCTCCACTTCCCAGGTTCAAGCCATTCTCCTGCCTCAGCTTCCCAAGTAGCTGGGACTACAGGTGCACGTCACCACACCTGGCTAATTTTTTTGTGTTTTTAGTAGAGATGAGGTTTCACCATGTTGGGCAGGCTGGTCTCAAACTCCTGACCTCAAATGATCTGCCCACCTCGGCCTCCCAAAGTGCTGGGATTATAGGTATGAGCCACCACGCCCTGCCCGTTTGTTTTTTTGAGACAGAGTCTTACTCTGTTGCCTAGGATGGAGTGCAGTGCTGTGATCTCAGCTCACTACAGCCTCTACCTCCTAGGGTCAAGCGATTCTCCTGCCTCAGCTTCCCAAGTAGCTGGGATTACAGGAGTGCACCACCATGCCTGGCTAATTTTTGTATTTTTAGTAGAGACGGGGTTTCACCATGTTGGTCAGGCTGGTCTTGAACTCCCGACCTCATATGATCTGCCTGCCTCAGCCTCCCAAAGTGCTGGGATTACAGGCCTGAGCCACCATGCCTGGCCCGAGTTCTCTGATTTGAAATGAGCTCACTGCAGGGCTGCAAGGATGAGCCAGTGGCAGAGCTGGCCCGTCTCCCCAAGCAAGTGGCATCTGAATGCGGGATGGATGCAGTGGCCTTGTGAATAGTACCCCATGTCGGCCACTATTCCACAAAATAACAAGCATTGAACTGGTTTCGTTTATTTCCCCATTAAAGTTTTCCGAGATGACCGGGGAAGGTGGCGGGGCTGCGTCCCCGGGTGCAGCGGGAAGCCTACAGCAGGGGGCTGAGCACCAGCAGCTTGGTGGGAGGTGTGAGAGCCGAGGCTGCCCCTTGACCTTCAGCCGAGCTGCTCGTCCGTGAGCTAAGGCCTACAGTTGGGGTCGGGGTGACACTAGGGCATGAGTGTGCATCTGAGAGCTCCTTTAGACATTTCTCTCCCCTGCTGCGGTCAAAGCTGCAGAGTGGCCTCGGGGTGGCCTGCCAGGGGCTGACTCCCTGAACCTCTCCCAGGTCCTGGCCCTCTGCCCCTGGAGCTGGACAATGAGTGTCCATTGTTCTGGGGAAGAAACCTCCAGGCAGCCTCTTGCCAGACCTCACTCCCCCAGCCCTGCTCCATCCTGCGGGTTTGTAAATTGGCGCATTGTTGCACAAAAGTTTGGTTCTCAATGCATTTTCTGAGTTATGTGGACATCCTGAGGCCTCATGGTGCCTACACCAGGCATTGTGTTTGGTTCAGGGAAGGGGGAGAAGGCCCACTTGTTTTCCTCCTGGCAGATGCCAACCTCCAGAGATCTGTAGGAAGGCTGAGGTTTGGGGTGGGAAAAGGTACAGCAATCCCAGGGTGGGAGCAGGTGACTAAACAGACCCTGCCTTGAGCCCCTTCGGCCTAACCTCTGACCCCTTCCTGGCAGCGGGGACAGCATTCTAAGGGTCTTTGAAACCGGTGGGCTGCTTTTCGGTGTAACTCTCCATTTGTCTGTGAAGTGGAGGTGTGTCTGCAGGTGCCCCCAACCCGGACTCTGAGGGGGACAGGTTCCAGGAACCACACAGCAGAAGATCTCCAGTTGGGCAGGGCTGGGAACTCCCAAGGACCCGCTCTGAAGGGCAGGGCAGCCCAGAGCATTGCTGTCCTGGGGACAGGTCGCCTGCCTGTGGTCGTCTGACCAAAGCCGGGGAATTCAGGGCTCACAGAGGGTTTACTTACTGCTTGGCTAATCCTGTTCGGTACTTCCAGTTCCTTTCTCTGGAGGAGATTTATAAACAGAAGGTGTCGAGTTCCAAAAAGGGCTAAGCTCCTGGCAAGTATGAATGGCTTTTTGTCAGTTTCTCCTCCCATGAGCTGGTGGAGGGTCCTGGCCCAGCTCTGCCAAGTCATCCCTGACCTCTGAGACTGGGGGCCTAGGAGCTGGGACAGTATCCCCTGCTGGGACCTGCGTCTCTCCCGCATAGGGTGTAGAAAGCCTGTCTTGTTTACTCAGGCTGCCCTAACAAACTACCACAGCCTGGGGGCTTAGTCAACAGAAATTTATTCTCTCACAGTTTTGGAGGCTGAAGTCCAAGGTCAGTGTGAGGGCAGATTTGGTTCTTCCTGAGACCTCTCTCCTTGGCATGTATATGGCCATCTTCTCCCTGTGTCTTCAGTTGGTCTTTTCCTCTGTAAAGGTCTGTGTGCTCATTGCTTCTTCTTTTTGTGGCTGTTGTTTGTTTTTTCATTTTAAGACAGGGTCTTGGCTGAACATAGTGGCTCACACCTGTAATCCCAGCACTTTGGGAGGCCAAGGCAGGCAGGTCACCTGAGGTCAGGAGTTCGAGACCAGTCTGGCCAACATGGTGAAACCCCATCTCTATTAAAAATACAAGAATTAGCTGGGTGTGGTGGCATGTGCTGTAGTCGCAGCTACATGGGAGGCTGGGGCAGCAGAATTGCTTGAACCTAGGAGGCAGAGGTTGCAATGAGCTGAGATCATGCCATTGCACTCCAGCCTGGGCGACAGAGTAAGACTCCGTCTCAAAAAAAATAGTTACTCTTGCCCAGGATAGAGTGCAGTGGCACAGTCACAGCTCACTGCAGCCTTGACCTCCTGGATTCAAGTGACCCACCTCAGCCTCCTGAGTAGCTGGGACTTCAGGTGTGCCACCATGCCCAGTTAATTTCTGTATTTTTTTGTAGAGACAGGGTGTCACTTTGTTGCCCAGGCTGGTCTCATACTCTGGGCTCAAGTGATCCTTTGGCCTCAGAGAGTACTGAGATTACAGGCGTGAGCCACCACGCCTGGCCTTTCCTTTTCGATAAAGACAGCAGTTGTATTGGGTTAGGTTCCACTCTAATGACCCCATTTTAACTGATTCACCTTGGAAAGACCCTGTGGCACAAATACACTCACATTCTGAGGTTCTGGGGATTAGAACCTCAACAGATGAAATTGTTGGGGACACAATTGAACGTAACAGCCTCCAAGTGGGGAGGAAGCTGACTTGGAGTCTGGCCTTGATTTCTAGGCAAATGTAAGTTGGAACTGGGGCCCGCGCATCTCTGGGAGAAGTTTGTGGTGCCTCCGCCAAATCAGAGTTACACTCAGAGTACCTGTCTTGGGCTTCCTCCATCCAGGCAGGCCCAGCTGGGCCTCCTCCCAGCCTCAGAGTCACAGGTTTAGAGAAGAGGGGCCTTATCAGTCACCTGCTCTAACCCATGTCCCCACCTTCACCCCCACCCAGCACCTGTCATGGCATCCCCTGAACATGGTCACTCACCCTGTCTTGGTGGAAGCTGCCCATTCAGCCCCCGGATTCAGGATTGGGCAGGGCCCCGCTCATTCCTACAGCATCTAACCACTTCACCACCAGGTTCTCTTCAAGACTTTTTAACCATTTGAGGATAGCTCGGGGCCCATGATCTCTTTACATGCTCCTGAGGTGACCTGGCATTGGTGCCAGCTTGCAAGTCTCAGGTTTAGAATGTGGGCTACAGATGTCCATTCACAGGCAGACAGCACCAGCCATTAGCCGTTCTGTGCCACCCACATCTGAGCATCAGGATGACCCCTCCAACCACATGAATTTCTAGGTTGTAATCAACTAAATTCCTTGGTCTTTTTCGTGTGTGCAGTTCTTAAGCCTTGTGTTACTTGTTTTGGCTTTATTTTTTGGGAGTGGTGGCTTCCCTTGTGAAGGGGGGAAAAATGTTAGGTGTTACATGTCAGAACTGTTTTTTTTTTGTTGCTTTTTTTTTTTTGAGATGGAGTCTCGCTCTGTCGCCTAGGTTGGAGGGCAGTGGCATAATCTCAGCTTATTGCAACCTCCACCCTGCGGGTTCAAGCAATTCTCCTGCTTCAGCCTTCTGAGTAGCTGAGATTACAAGCACATGCCACCACACCTGGCTAATGTTTTTTTGTAGTTTTAGTAGAGACAGGGTTTCACCGTGTTGGCCAGCTTGTCTCGAACTTCTGACCGCAGGTGATCTGCCCACCTTGGCCTCCCGAAGTGCTTGTTTACGGGCATGAGCGATCGCACCCGGCCACAGGTCAGAACTGTAATACGCATTTCTAGAAAGCAGGAATTACGCCACGCATGTGTCTGTGGAGCACCTATCAGATTTAGACTACCTGCAGCTCAGGGTGGCCCCCTGGCTGGAGAACTGCTCTGTTCATCCTTCTGAGAGTTCCAGACACACCAGCTTTCTCCTTACCCTGTAGTCAGGAACCTGGGGCACCATCTGCTCCTGTTGTTTTTATCCTGCATCCGGTGGTGTCCTGAAGCCAGCTTGAAAGACCCGACTGTTAAATTTTAGGGAATTCTGTGAGCTGATTGTTAGATATGACCATTATTAAAAACTAAATTATATTAAAAACAGAGCTGGGCACGGGGTGCGTGCCTGTAGTCCCGGCTCCTTGGGAGACTGAGTCAGGAAGATTACTTGAGAAAACATAGTGAGATCCTGTCTTAAAAAATAATAGACCTGGCATGGTGGCTCATGTCTGTAATCCCAGCACTTTGAGAGGCCAGAGCGAGAAGATCACTTGAAACCTGGAGTTCCGAGACCAGCCTGGGCAATAAAGCAAGATCCTGTCTCTACAAAAAGCAAAAAATAAGCTGGGCATGGTAGCATGTGTCTGTAGTACCCCCTACTCTGGAGGCTGAGGTGAGAGGATTGCTTTAGTCCAAGATTTGGAGGCTGCAGTGAGCCATGACTGTACCACTGCACTCCAGTCTGGACAACAGAGCAAGACCCTGTCTCTAAAATGATAAAATTTTAAAACTTTTAAAAAAAACCCATAAGTACTCAAAGCTCATTGTGTCGTAGCTGTTTTGCACGCTTGAGGTTGTTGCATCCATCGTATCTGTGTGGTGGAAATACTATATGATGCTGTGCTACTGTGCATCAGTTCCCAGCTACATGTGTTGGTGGCTGGGATGGGCCATGGTGGAAGTATTTGTAGATGGAAGTTGGCAAAGACGACAAATCAGGGCTTGATTTATTGCTTCCTTGATAGAATAGAATAGTGTAGAGCCCAGGTCAGCAAAGTTTTCCTGTAAAGTAAGTGTTTTCAGTTTTGTGGGCCACGCGGTCTGAGTTGTATATAACTCCTCAACTCTGCCTGAAAGCAGCGGTCGACAATCTGTAAATGACTGGGTGTGGCTGTGTTGCAATAAAACTTTATCTATAAGAAACTGTGAGCCAGAATTGGTCTGAGGGCCATCGTTTGCTGGCCTAGACTTAAGAAAGTAATAGAGAAGACGCCAAAGGTATAGATTAAATTTCAGTGTTACTTATCTCTGAGCTTCAGCAGTGATGGCAGCTGTGTTGGGGCAGCCAGAAAACCCAGTATGTGAAGAAGAGGTGAGGAGAAGAGATAGTGTCATGGAGCAGAAAAAAATTGAGGAAACACCCTCCCAGTGTTGCGGGGAAAAACTTGTACCTGATTCAGCAAAGAAGTTGCTCATGTCACCAGCAACTTGTTTACTATTTCTTCCTTATTTCATTTCCATCTTGTTAAGGGAAATGAAAGCATCAATTAACTTCATGCCATGGAGAGGCTGTCATTTGCTGATTGCATCCACAGGTTGCCAAAATCCAGGGTTTGGCTGAAATCAACAAAAGCATTCTGTGAGAATCAATTCGCAGCACAGAATGGACAATAATGAGGGAATATTATTATTGCGTACTTTTTTATTATTTATAACTTGTGCACTTCACATCCTGCGGATGAAACTGATACATTTATATGTGCGTGTGCATGCATGTGTACGCGCACACATGTAGACATCTGCGTTTTTCTGGAGAGCCAGTTGTGAAACGTTCCCAACACACCTCTGTCCATGCCTGTAAGTGAGTGAATCTGGCCCAGCCTGCTTTGCAGGATCGTCAGACCCCCTCCACTCCCACCAGCTCCCTGATTCTACCTCTTACTTCCTCTCACTTAAATATCTCCCTGGCATCTTCTGGCCCTCACACAGCTGCTCCTTCTGTGTGTTCAAACAACCTCTCCCTGTTGATCAGGCCCACTTTTTTTTTTTTGAGACGGGTCTCACTCTGTCACTCAGGCTAGAGTGCACTGGCAGAATCTGGGCTCACTGCAACCTCCGCCTCCTGGGTTCAAATGATTCTCCTCCTTCGGTCTCCTGAGTAGCTGGGATTATAGGTGTGCACCCCGACACCCGGCTAATTTAAAGCCACATTCTTTCAAAACCCTTTGCCTTTAACCCTTTCAAAACCCTCTGCCTGGTTGACCTTCCCTTTGGTTATTTCCCAGCACAGATTCAGTGTCACAGAGGAAATCTGCTTTGCAGCTTTAGTACTGCAAGCCTCGTTACAGATTTTGGGTCTGTATGGTCCCCCGGTTTCCCATAAGGCCTGTTGAGATGCAGAGGGAGCCCAAGGGAGTGCTGTGCAGACTCTGACCCTCCCAGGCCCAACTCAGAGGGGAATGCCCTATGTGAGTGAGCCCTAGCTCCAGACCATCCTCCTCCAGGGAGACTGTTCCTACAGACAGTGCTCTCCCCTTTCCCAGAATTCCTTAGCAGAATCCTGCAACTGTAAAGTAACAAGGAACAGCACATTGTGACTGGAGCTTTGGCGTCATGGCACTTTAAAAGCCGCTTACCTCCTTTTTTTGAGACAGAGTCTCACTTCGTCATCCAGGCTGGAGTGCAGTGGTACAGTCTCGGCTCACTGCAACCTCCGCCTCCCGGGTTCAAGGGATTGTTCTGCCTCAGCCTCCTGAGTAGCTGGGATTACAGGGACGTGCCACCATGCACAGCTAATTTTTGTATTTTTAGTAGAGATAGAGTTTCACCATGTTGGCCAGGCTGGTCTCAAACTTCTGACTTCAGGTGATCCACCCATCTCGGCTTCCCAAAGCGCCGGGATTCAGGCATGAACCCCGTCTTGCTCTGTCACCCAGGCTGGAGTGCAATGGCGTGATCTCGGCTCACGCAACCTCTGTCTCCGAGGTTCAAGCAATTCTCTTGCCTCAGGCTGCTAAGTCGCTGGGATTATAGGCATGCACCACCACACCGGGTTAATTTTTGTATTTTCAGTAGAGATGGAGTTTCACCATGTTGGCCAGGCTGGTCTCGAACTCCTGACCTCAAGTGATCTGCCCGCCTTGGCCTCCCAAAGTGCTGGGATTACAGGTGAGCCACCTTGCCCGGGCTTTTGTGGTCTTTTTGTGTCTTTGTGACTTCAAACAGGACACACCTGAGGCCACTGAGCATGACCTGACTCTGCCGTCAGCACTCCTGCCCCTCCCTAAAGAGGCCAGTGGGGAGTGGAGAATGCTGCAGAGGGGGTGGTTGGCCAGGGCCCTCTGTTCTGGAAGCATCCTGCATGAGGCCTTCCTGGTCCTGGGGAGCTGACATTCCCCCCTAGCCTCATCCCTGCCCGGCCTCCTCTGCCAGCCCTGCAGCATCTGGGAGAACCCCTTGAAGCACAGTTCTCCTGGCCTCAGATTCACGTTGAACTTTGATCACATAGTTGATCTCTGACTTCTCTTCGGAAAGAGCCAGTACCCCTGACACAGAGCTCGCAACAGATAATCAATTTCTGAACCAGTTTCCTGATGGCTCCGATGGTATCATTCCCGTTTACCTAAGGCTTTGTCCTCCAGGCAAGTGACCTAGAACATGGATACTTGTGTCTCCTTCCTGGGGACAGAAATCACACGGGCCCCACGCAGCCCTAGTATCTGCACCACAGGCCTGAACCCTGGGATATCAGGATGCGATTCAACAGTCCTGACAGCAGCGAACACTTACACGCCTGCCTGGCCTTGCACCCGGTACACGCATGTATTTGTTTATTCTCATAACAACCCTACAATGACACCCTGCAGTCACTGTCGTCATCCACGCTTTGCAGAGAACCTGGCGTGTTGAAGCTAAATAACTTGCCCCAGCAGGGGCAGAGCTGGGATTCCAATCCAGTCCACACACTAAAATCCAAGCTCTTACCTCCCTACTGGTAGCCTCTCTCAGGAGCCACCATAGCCTTTGTGTGTCCCACTGCTGTGGAAGGAACAGACTGGTTCCGGGACCACAGGGAAGGGGCCTACTCCTGGCTGTGTGGCTGGGAGAGCGCTCTAGAAAACAGCCCGGGCTGGGTGTGGTGGCTCACGCCTGTAATCCCAGCACTTTGGGAGGCTGAGATGGGTGGATCACTTGAGGTCAGGAGTTCGAGACCAGCCTCGCCAACATGATGAAACCCCATCTCTACTAAAAATACAAAAATTAGGCCAGGCACGGTGGCTCAGGCCTGTAATCCCAGCACCTTGGGAGGCTGAGGCAGGAGAATCACTTGAACCCAGAGGTGGAGGTTGCAGTGAGCTGAGATTGCGCCATTGCACTCCAGCCTGGGTGGCAAAGTGAGACTCCAGCTCAAAAAAAGAAAAAACAGCCCAACATTGCCCTCGGAGGGGCTGCTACCTGAGCTTTATGCTTTCAAAGGTCCCCTTTGACCCTTGCCACGTTCCATTCCCCACCCATTGCATAAGAAGACCTGAGGGCTGAGGGGACATGCTGCACAAAGCCTACGTTCGCCCTTCTAGAGCCTGCAGAAGTTAAGCAGGACCCTGGAACTCTCCTCCCAGGCAACCCTAAGCCCCCGACGTGTGCACCCCTAGACTCAAGGGCTGGCCAAGGGGCACTGATCGTTTGTGGCACATTTGCATGAGCATGGACAGATGTTCACACGCTGGTGCCCAAAGCTGGTGCGGAAGGAGCTGGGCACACACTGGGAGCTGGCTCCATTGTAGAGCTCACTCCATTCTAGTGCCAGTCCTCGAAGAACCACAGAATTCTAAATTAGAGCCAGGCTCCTGGGGCGACACCTACCGCTTCTTATTTTCCAGGGACACTGTACCATCCAGGCTCCGGGGAGCACCATCCCCTTTCTGAAGGGTGTCCTACATCATTTTTGCGAGGGCTGACATTGCCGGGAGCCGTGGCCTGACCCCGGTGCCTCTTTCTCTCCTCCTTCCTCAGCTGGGGAGTCCCGCTGGTCATCACCGTGGCAGCCGTCGCCCTGAAGAAGATCGGCTATGACGCCTCGGATGTGTCTGTGGGCTGGTGCTGGATCGACCTGGAGGCCGAGGACCACCTCCTGTGGATGCTCCTGACGGGGAAGCTGTGGGAGATGCTGGCATACGTCCTGCTGCCCGTGCTGTACCTCCTGGTCCGGAAGCACATCAACAGAGCGGTAGGTGCTGCCCGCAGAGCTCAGGGCCCTCTGCATGGCCGTCGTGCCCAGGTGCAGGGCCTGGTGTTGAGTTTGGCCACCCCAGGGGACAGGCTGCCTCTCTGGGGACAGAACCAGTGACGGGTCAGAGGGGACCAGGCACTTACAGTATGTACCAGGCATCATGCAACATGCTGTATTACACGGATGGTGCATCGGTTCCCGCTGCCGCATTAGGAGTCCTGTTATCCCTTTGTAGATAAGGAAATGGAGGCTTAGCCGAATAAGGGCCTGTGTGGGCACAGGGCTCCTGCAGACAGGCTGCTGTGTCCTCGGTCGTGGCCCTCTCCTGCCCCCTGGTGGACAGCCTGTGGTGGCTGCTTAAACTGGAATTTAGCTAAAAGGCAAGCGAGGAAGGACCCAAGACCTGGCTACCCAGGGAAGGGAGGACTGAAATTTCACGATCGGTGATGCCAATAACTCACTACCTTTTCCTGGTGATTTATCATATCCTAAATGGTAGGCTTTTTTGGAATTTAGAAATCAGTAGCCTGGGCGGGCTGGAGAGTCTAAGGAAGAACGGTTTTCCTCTGACGCCTTGCCCAGTTCCTCCTCGCTCTTGCCTCCGAGTGTGCACCTGTGAACTAGGGGCTTCCTCCTGGCCACAGGCAGACATCTGCAAAAGATCAACCACAGATTAACCCATTTGTGCATCCACTCGATCACTTATTTCATGTGTTTTTATTTTATTTTATAATATTTTTTAAGTTGTTATTTATTTATTTGAGAGGAAGTCTCCCTCTGTCCTCCAGGCTGGTGTGCAGTGGTGCCATCTCGGCTCACTACAACCTCCTCCTCCCGGGTTCAAGCAATTCTCCTGCCTCAGCCTCCCAAGTAGCTGGGACTACAGGCGCCCGCTACCACACCCAGCTAATCTTTGTATTTTTAGTACAGATGGGGTTTCACCATGTTGGCCAGGCTGGTTTCGAACCTCTGTCCTCAGGTGATCTGCCCCCCTCACCTCCCAAAGTGCTGGGATTACAGGCATGAGCTACCACGCCCAGCCTATTTTATTTTTTTTTTGAGACAGGGTCTTGCTCTGTTGCCCAGGCTGGAGTGCAGTGCCACGATCTCAGCTCACTGCAACCTCTGCCTCCCAGGTTCAAATGATGCTCCTGCCTCAGCCTCCTGAGTATCTGGGATTATAGGTGCGCACCACCATGCCCAGCTAATTTTTGTATTTTTAGTAGAGGCAGGGTTTCACCATGTTGGCCAGGCTGGTCTTGAACTCCTGGCCTCAAGTGATCCGCCCGCCTCAGCCTCCCGGAGTGCTGGGATTACAGGCGTGAGCCACCGTGGCCAGCCTCATTGAGTATGTTTTTACTGAGCATCTACTAGCACCTAAGCGCTGTATAGCATGGGGGTTTGAGGACTCAGGCATGGATCCCACCCTCCTGGAGAGAGAGGCAGAAGTGCAAGTAACTAAGAGCAAAGACACAATATGAGGAGTGGCTGGGGCAGTCCAGGGGAAATGCTCTAAATTCACACTTCCGGCCTCATCCTGCAGGCTCACCGGTGTGAGTCCCCGTGTTTCTTTTTGCCCTCTGAGTTTTCAGGGCCAAAATTGTAGGAGGGTGTGTACCCATCTTGTAAGCCATCCTGTCGACCCAGCAGCCATTTCTGAGTCAAATGGCCATCTGGACACCTGATCCCCGCCCTCTACTCCCATTGTGTCTTCTCGTGTCCAGCTTTCTCTTTTCTTTTTACTTGGAAATTTACCCGGTTCTCACCTGCCTTAGACCCTCTTCTGCCTCAGCGGGAGTCCCTGCTGGAGATGGCTGTGGGAACTCTCAGTGGGTTTGTAATCCTCTTATTGGCTGGGCACAGTGGCTCACGCCTGTAATCCCAGCACTTTCGGAGGCCGAAGTGGGCGGATCACTTAAGATCAGGAGTTCCAGACCAGTATGGCCAACATGGCAAAACCCTATCTCTACCCCAAATACAAAAACTGGAGGATGTGTAGTCCCAGCTACTCAGAAGGCTGAAGCGGGAGAATCGCTTGAACCCAATTGATGGAGGTTGCAGTGAGTGGAGATCGTGCCACTGCACTCCAGCCTAGGTAACAGAGAAAGACTCTATCTCAAAAAAAGAAATAAAAATAAAAATTAAGTCCAGGCGTGGTGGCTCACACCTGTAATCCCAGCACTTTGGGAGACCGAGGCAGGCGGATCATGAGGTCAGGAGTTCTAGACCAGCCTGGCCAATATGGTGAGGCCCCCCATCTCTAATAAAAATACAAAAATTAGCCAGGTGCAGTGGTGTGTGCCTGTAATCCCAGCTACTCAGGAGGCTGAGGCAGGAGAATCACTTGAACCCGGGAGGCAGAGGTTGCAGTGAGCTGAGATCGTGCCACTGCACTCCAGCCTGGGCCACAGAATGAGACTCCATCTCAAAAAAAAAAAAATTATCTGGTGTGCCGGTGCATGCCTATAGTCCTGGCTACTTGGAAAGCTGAGGCAGTGAGCAGGAGGATCACGTGGGCCTGGGAGTTCACTGCATTCCAGCCTGGTTGACATCGTGTCTCAAAAAAAAGAACAAATGAAATCCCTTTGTCTTGTTCTGGCCTTTTATTAATCGTTGGCCTCCTGCCGGGTGATGTATGCCCTTCTCACCTCCTCTTCTTTTCCACTGCCCTGGGAAGTGTCCGGGACCCCTGATGAAGGCTCGCAGGCACTCCCAGGACTCTTCTCTACAGATGCCTTTTGTGTGTCTGTGTTTCTGCCCTTCCTTTGACAGGGCAGGAAGCACGCAGGGCTGAGGCTGACCCCTCAGTGACAATGCGTCCTCTTTTACAACTCAGTGTTTCAGAAAAACGGGATAGCAGTGGGCAGGGAGGTGAGAATGTGCTAGTTACCTCTAGCTAGGAAAGAGCCAGGTATCGGTGAGCTGGGACAGGCACCGCCAGGAGCGGACAGCAGCCAGGCTGGTGGTCAGTTCCTGCAGCTGCCCCACCCTGTCGCTCCCCTACTGGTTCCCGAGGGGCGGAGTGGGATGCCCAGCTCCCGGGGCTGCTGGTAAAAGCCACAGGAGGAGGAGGAGGAGGAGGAGGGCTCTGACAGGCGCGTTGCAGAAGCTTTGGGGCTCAGACATGCTGAGGTGCCCCAGTGACTCCACAGGACACCAGGTGCTGGCACAATACCCTGGGCTCCTCCCCTCACCTGGGCCTTCAGTGTCCCAGGCAAATGGCTCAAAAATGTGTTTTACTGTTTTTGAGGCACTCACCCTTGCCCAGGCTGGAGTGCAGTGGCACCGTCTTGGCTCACTGCAACCTCCACCTCTGGGTTCGAGCTGTTTTCCACCTCAGCCTCCGGAGTAGCTGGGACTACGGGTGTGTGCCACCACACCTGGCTAATTCTGTTTTTGTTTTTGTTAAGGTAGAGTTTTGCTTTGTTGCCCAGGTTGGAGTGTAGTGGCAAACCTCAGCTCACTGTAACCTCTGCTTCTCGGGTTCAAGCAGTTCTCATGCCTCAGCCTGCCAAGTAACTGGAACCACAGGTGTGTGCCACCATGTCTGGCTAATTTTTTTGTATTTTTAGTAGAGACGGGTTTCACCATTTTGGCCAGCCTGGTCTTGAATTCCTGGCCTCAAGTGATCTCCTTGCCTTGGCCTCCCGAAGTGCTGGGATTATAGGTATGAGCCCCCGCACTTGGCCTAATTTTGTATTTTTAGTAGAGATGGGGTTTCACCATGTTTCCCAGGCTGGTCTTGAACACTTGCCCTCAAGTGATCTGCCCACCGCAGCCTCCCAAAGTGCTGGGATTACAGGCATGAGCCACTGCTCCCAGCCAATGCCCAGCTAATTTTTAAATTTTTCATAGAGACAGTGTCTCACTCTGTTGCCCAGGTTACTCTCAAATTCCTGGGCTCAAGCAATCCTCCTACCTTGACGTCCCAAAATGCTACAATTTCAGGCATGAGCCCCCACTCGTGGCCAAAAAAGCACATCTTCATTATGAGCTGTTTCATCTGTTTCTACAAATTCAGCTTTGATCTGGAAGGAATCCCCTCCTTCCTGCCACGAAACACATTCCCCAGGAGGAGAAAAGCCGAGGCCGGCTCAAGCTCACGTTTTCGTTCTCTTCTTGGGGCAGCTGGGCTGGGGACACAGCAGGCCCTCCCTGTGCTGGGAGGGGCTCGCATTCTGGAGGGGAGGGTGGTGGTTAGCAATAAGCCCGAGGAACAGGGGTGACTGATGTCCTGGGACTGAGGATGAGATAAGGTATGGGAAACAGACTAAAATAGAGAGAGTGGAACGTGAGGACGGGACTCTCTGTGAAATGCCTGTGGAATCATTTACTTATTTATTTATTCAATATTATTTAGTTTTGAGCTGGAGTTTTGCTATTGCCCAGGCTGGAGTGCAGTGGCATGATCTTGGCTCACTGCAACCTCTGCCTCTGGGGTTCAGGCGATTCTCCTGCCCCAGCCTCCCAAGTAGCTGGGATGACAGGCATGCGCCACCATGCCCAGCTAATTTTTGTATTTTTAGTGCAGATGAGGTTTCACCCTGTTGGCCAGGCTGGTCTTGAACTCCTGACTTGAAGCAATCTGCCCGCTTTGGCCTCCCAAAGTGCTGGGATTCCAGGCATGAGCCTGGCACCCGGCCTCTGTGCAGTTTAAATAGGGCTGGCGGGCTCATCTGGAAGGTGCCGCTTGAGCAAAGTCGTGAAGAGGGTAAGGGGAAGCCTGGGGAGGGATGGAGATGAGCATTCCACAGCAAGGGAGCAGCCAGTGCGGAGCCCTGGGGCGGGGGTGCTGCGTATCCGGGGCTGCACGGTTGGCCCCGCTGTGACCATAAGGAGCGTGCAGATGGGGAGCGCTGAAGAGCTCTGGGAGGAGGACTCACTGAGCAGGCTTGGGCCTTCAGGCATCCCTGCTGCTTCTGTGTTGAGGACGCACTGCAGTGGGGAGGAGGACGGGGTGGCGGGGCGGAGGAGGGAGCCCATCCAGAGAAGCGGTGGCGTGGCCTGGCCACGGGGGCAGTGGCAGGAGGTGGCAGAAGCACCCAGAATCTGATCTGTTTTGAAGTTAGAGGTCGGCACGGTGGCGGCCCATGCCTGTAATCCCAGCATTTCGAGAGGCTGAGGCAGGAGGATTGCTTGAGTTCAAGAGTTTGAGATCAGCCTGGGCAACATAGTGAGACCCCATATCTATTTTAAACAAAAAAAGAGGGCCACGGGACTTGCTGGGGATCAGATGTGGGCTATGGGACAAAGAAGGGGGTCAAAGCAGAGCCCCAAGGCTTTGGCCTGCGCAACCAGAAAGCTGTTGTTTCCATGAGCTGAGACCCGGAAGGGAGTACTGGCCTCAGGGGTCAAGATCCGCCTTGTATCTTGGACATGAGCTGTTTCAGACAACTTTGAGACCTCCATGTGGGGTGGGGACTGGGCAGGGGACCAGGCAGTCAGCGCTCAGGAGAAGGATCCGGGCTCCCCCACACATCTCCCTTACCTCCTTGAGCTAGTTCATGTCCCTGGGAAGACTTGGGCAGCCTGGGTGGATGTGGCGGGAGAGTCCCATCTGCTCAAGTCTGCCCTTGCTGTCCCCACACAGCACACGGCACTCTCTGAGTACCGGCCCATCCTCTCCGGGGAGCACCGACTGCCACGCCACTCCTCCGTGGCCGATAAGAAGCTGGTGCTCATCCCACTCATCTTCATCTGCCTCCGGGTCTGGAGCACCGTGCGGTTCGTGCTGACCCTCTGTGGCTCCCCCGCGGTGCGCACGCCGGTGCTGGTCGTCCTGCATGTAGGTCTGCCCTCCTTGGCCCTTGTTGTCATCCCTGCCTCCAGAGGAGGCACAGCCTGATTCCTTCCCGCAGCACAGTGGCTCGCCCCAGTGTTGGCCAAGCACAGCTGCAGGGAAGGAGGTCGGCCCCACTGGCTGTGCCTTCCTCTCTGCCTGAGGCAGGGCCTTGAAGAGAGAAGGCAGAGGGATTGGTGTGGTTCAGGGTGTGAGGTGCTCGTCAGTGGCCTAGGAGTAGCCCCTGGAGAGTTGACTGATCCTGGGTCCTTCCGAGCCCAGAAGACCTGGCGCCCTGCTGAAGGCCCATGCCAAGGTCATCCCAGATCAGCCATGGGGGTGGGGAGTATGGGGGAAGGTTCCGGGGTACACAGCACTTCCCAGCCACCCCATGTGTGTGCATGTATGCGTGTGTGTGTGTGTGTGCATGTTTCTCAGTCATTTCTCTTTTTTTTGAGACAGAGTCTGGCTCTGTCAACCAGGTCGAAGTGCGGTGGTGCTCACTGCAACTTCTGCCTCCCGGGTTCAAACAATTCTCCTGCCCCAGCCTACCATGTAGCCGGGACTATAGGCGCCCACCACCACACCCCACTAATTTTTGTATTTTCAGTAGAGACAGGGTGTCACCATTTTGGCCAGGCTGGTCTTCAACTCCTGACCTCAAGTGATCCACCCGCCTCGGCCTCCCAAAGTGCTGGGATTATAGGCATGAGCCACCGCCCTCAGCCTAGCCGTTTCTCTTAGTTGGAACAGCACGTGTGTTTCTGAGACCAACTCCAGCCCATGCTTACAGCTCCCTTTTCTTCCCAACAGGGTATCGGGAACACGTTTCAGGGAGGTGCCAACTGCATCATGTTCGTCCTCTGTACCCGCGCCGTCCGAACCCGGCTCTTCTCTGTCTGTTGCTGCTGCTCTTCTCAGCCTCCCGCCGAGAGCCCAGCCGGCACTCCCAAGGCTCCCACACCCTCCCAACCACGAGCATCTCAGAAATCCCAAGGGACCCCAGGGGAACTTCCAAGCACCTAAGCTTTTGTCCTGTCTAGTCTTCCTGGGGACAGGCGCTTCTGTGAGTCCCCGCGGCAGGGGCAGGAGGGCATGTCTGCTGCACTGGAAGATCCGCTACTGACGCTCTTGGCTCCATTGGAAGCGCAGCCGCCAACTCAGCTTCTACCTCCTAGATCCTCGGGCAGCAAGTTCCACGCCTACCAGTGTCCTGGTGCACTGGAGCGGCCGCTCATCTGCATGAGGGTAGTAA
>PVKP010035845.1:0-22927 GCA_004027715.1 Plecturocebus donacophilus | reverse complement strand
TCTCTTTGTAAGTCATTAAGAACTTGCCCTATGTATCTGGGTGCTCCTGTAATGGGTGCGTATATATTTAGGATCGTTAGCTCTTCTTGTTGCATTGATCCTTTCACCACCATGTAATGTCTCTCTTTGTTTCTTGTGTTCTTTGTTGTTTTAAAGTCTGTTTTATCAGAGACGAAAATCACAGCTTCTAGTAATGCTAACTGGCTGTTTTGTCCATTAGTTGATGTAGATTCTTCATTATGGTGATGCTCTTTACCTTTTGGTATGTTTTTGGAATGGCTGATACTGGTTGTTCCTGTCTATGTGTAGTGCTTCTTTCAGAAGCTCTTGCAAAGCAGGTCTGGTGGTGATGAAATCTCTGAGTACTTGCTTGTTCGCAAAAAAATTTATTTTTCCTTCACTTACGAAGCTTAGTTTGGCTGGATATGAAATTCTAGGCTGAAAGTTCTTTAAGGATGTTGAATGTTGGCCCCCACTCTCTTCTGGCCTGCAGGGTCTCCACTGAGAGATCTGCTGTGAGTCTGATGGGCTTCCCTTTGTGGGTAACCCGACCCTTCTCTCTGGCTGCCCTTAGCATTTTCTCCTTCATTTCAACCCTGGTCAATCTGACAATCATGTGCCTTGGGGTTGCTCTTCTTGAGGAATATCTTTGTGGTGTTCTCTGTATTTCCTGGACTTGAATATTGGCCTGCCTTGCTAGGTTGGGGAAGTTTTCCTGGATAATAACCTGAAGAGTATTTTCCAGCTTGCATTCATTCTCTTCATCACATTCAGGTACATCTATCAAACGTAGATTAGGTCTTTTCACATAGTCCCATATTTCTTGGAGACTTTGCTCATTCCTTTTTACCTTTTTTTCTCTAATCTTGCCTTGTTTTATTTCATTGAGTTGATCTTCGACCTCTGATATCCTTTCTTCTGCTTGGTCAATCCGGCTGTTGAAACTTGTGCATGCTTCGCGAAGTTCTCGTGTTGTGTTTTTCAGCTCCATCAATTCACTTATATTTCTCTCTAAGTTGTCCATTCTCATTAGTATTTCGTTAAATCTTCTTTCAAGGTTCTAGTTTCTTTGCATTGGATTAGAACATGTTCTTTTAGCTCACAGAAGTTTCTTATTATCCACCTTCTGAAGCATGATTCTGACAGATCATCACACTCATTATCCGTCAGGTCTTCTTCCCTTGCTAATGAGGAGGTGCGATACCCTGTAGGAGAAGGAGCATTCTGATTTTGGGTGTTCTCAGCCTTTTTGCACTGGTTTCTTCCCATTTTTGTGGATTTATTCACCTGTCGTCTTTGTAATTGCCGACTTTCAGATTGGGTCTTGAGTGGACGTCTGGCTTGTTGGTGATGAAGTTTATTCTGTTTCTTAGTTTTCCTCCAGCGGACGACCCTTCTCCACAGAGCTAGGCCTTGCCAGGTTCAGCTGTGCTTGCTGTGAAACTCTCAGTCCTCAGCGCTTTCAATTGCTGTTCTCCTTGTGGGGATGGGACCAGCCGAGCCCGACTAAAAGGGCACCCAGTCCCGTACAGTCTGCACTGAGAAGCGCCACGCGCTGGCAAAACAGCCACGCCAGCCAAAAGAGTTGCGCTGGTGACCCGTGTGGCTCCTCTGCCGGGAATCTGCCAGTTTGTGGGCAACAAAAATTCATCTGAAATTGCGGCGTCCACTTGCTCTCTGCGCTTTCACTGGGAGCTAATGAGCTGCTGCTACATGGCCATCTTGGATCTCTCCCCACCCGGGGATGATGTTTTTCTGTTTCTTAGTTTTCCTTTGGCGGACACCCGTTCCCCACAGAGCTGGACATTCCCGGGTTTGGCTGTGCTTGCTGTGAAACTCTCAGTCCTCAGCGCTTCCAATTGCTGTTCTCCTTGTGGGGTTAGGACCAGCTGAGCCCGACTAAAAGGGCACCCAATCCCGTATACTCCGCACCGAGAAGCGCTGCGCCGGGGCACCGGCAAAACAGCTACACCGGCCAAAAGAGTTACGCTGGCGACCGGTGGGGCTCTTCTGCTGGGAATCTCCCAGTCTGTGGGCAACAAAAATTCGTCTGAAAGTGCGGCGTCCACTTGCTCTCTGTGCTTTCCCTGGGAGCTACAATCCTGAGCTGTTGCTAATCGGCCATCTTGGATCTCTCTCTACCTCTTTTTATTTTTTGGTGATGGAGTCTTGCTCTGTCGCCCAGGCTGGAGCACAGTAGTGCAACCTCAGTTCACTGCAACCTTGACCTCACAGGTTCAAACAATTCTCCTGCCTCAGCCTCCTACAGGCACACACCACCATGCCCGGCTAATTTCTGTATTTTTAGTAGAGACAGGGTTTCACCATGTTGGCCAGGCTGGTGTCAAACTCCTAACCGCAGGTGATCCGCCCATCTCTGCCTCCCAAAGTGCTGGGATTACAGGCATGAGCCTGGCCATTTTTTTTTTTTTTTTTGAGATGGTCTCCCTCTGTCACCCAGGTTGGAGTGCAGTGGCACAATCTTGGCTCACTGCAATCTCTGCCTCCTGGGTTCAACTGATTCTCCTGCTTCAGCCTTCCAAGCACCTGGGATTACAGTTACACTCAGCTAATTATTTTTATTATTTGTATTTTTAGTAAAGATAAGGTTCCACCATATTGGACAGGCTAGTCTCAAACTCCTGACCTGACATGATCCGCCTGCCTTGGCTTCCCAAAGTGTTGAGTGACTCACAGGTGTGAGTCACCATGCCCAGTCCGTAAAATATTCTTAATAGCTTTAGAGCATACCTGCCAAAAGTTGAGACAATTTAACCCCAATGTTCTAAAAGCATACAGAGTTTAGAGACAATAGCTCACCACTTTTCATTAGTTCTGGAAAGGGGAGCAGAGTTAGCAGGCCTCAGTTTAAACACTCTGTCATTTATTAGCTGTAATGCTCCCAAGGAAGCCGATAACCTCTGAGACACAGTTTCCTCATTTGTAAAACAGAGATGAAAATCCCTATCCTCCAGGGTTGTGTGTGGATTATAATGGCATACAAAAGCACTCAATACTGATTCCACAGTCATCTACCACATTCATGATATTTCGGTCAATGACAGACTACATATACAACAGTGGTCCCATAAGATTATAACACTGTATTTTTACAGTATCTTTTCTATGTTTAGATACGTTGAGATCCACAAGTACTTACTCTTTGTCATATTACAACTTCCTATAGTATTCAACAGTAACATGCCAAAGAGGTTTACAGCCTAGGAGCAATAGGCTATACCATGTAGCCTAGGGGTGTACTTAGCTATTCTAACTAGATTTAAGTACACTGTGATGTTGACACAACAACAAAATCACCTAATGACACATTTCTCAGAATGCACCATCATAAGGTGATACAATGGCTGTATTTCTAATTGATTTAGGAAAGCATGGCTCTATGTGGTACTTTGAAATTCTCTCAGTACATTAATTCACCCATACCTCCAAATTATTAAAAAAAATGAACTCTATAAAAAGCTAAGAATCATTAAATAGATTACAGCCCGAACATCAGAGGTATAAACTACAGCATTCTCCTGTCAGAAATAAACAAGTCAACAGCAGATTCCTTTGAGATATGAATCAAGTAGAAAGCTGTGCCCATGAGTCAGCTGCCTTCACTGCCACAGATAGCAGCATCCCCCTGCCTCCTGGACCATTCCTGGATCCTTTGCAACACATAACCCTGCTCTTGTCCGTGATTACCACAGGAGCAGAAGAGTTTCACACCAACTGACTTGCTTTTCCAACTGGGCTTTCACCTACAGGTTTTTATGGGATCCGCAACCCTGTCATCCTCAATCTTTTCAGGCCTTGTCAATTATTTAGTCAAATAACATCATTTACTTGTTAACTTTCCCAACACAAACCTTGGAGGGCTGAACCTTTGTTGACTGGGCAATCCCTTCTCCAGTAGTTATGACCTGTTTTTGAGGGGACACAGCTATCATGTGGCCCCCTTTCACAGTCACATACTGCGGGAGTGGTGACTGGCTGGCAGCTCCTGTTGCGGGCACGTGAGGGGCTTCACCGGGTTCCTGTTTGATGATCACCTTGCAACAAACATGACAATGACACTGAATAAACATCCATAAACATTCTATTTTTAAAAAGCTGCTAATATCTGAATCTTTTCTGTTTGCAGGGATTAATGAATTAATGAAACTTGATCTGTAAAGAATGACTCCACCAGAAAGGGAAATATACTGCCTAACTACAGTCCATAACAGCTATTAAAGGGACCAAAAGTAGGATCTGGACTTGATCCTGTGCTCCTGTAATAACATGGTCACTAGTTTTAGAGACTGTGGCAAATGACAGCAGAGAGAAACACACACACACCCACACCCACACCCACACACACACACACACACACACACACACACACACACACACTGCCTGTGCTCAATTCCCATCTTGCTGGACTCCCAAGGCTGCCCTGAGGACATCATTAAATACATGGAAGCACATCTCAGAATGAGAAGTTAAGAGTTACTAAAAAGTAGCACGTTGTAGGGAAAGTGTCAATCAACTCCAACATGCCACAAAAAGTATTCTGACTTGTAGGATAATGCCCTAATACATACTCACTTTTGTGAAAGCTCCAAGTCCTCCTGTTATAGGTTTGGGGCTTTGAACCTTAGGGTGACTCCCAATTGGACAAAGAGGTGGCATAGATGCAAACAAAGAATCCTCCTGCTGTGTGTGTAAAAATACATAGTTTACAATGAGGGTAAATGGATGAGTTTAGATAATCTAGTCACTTACAATTAATACAGACCTGTGACATTCTCTAGCAATATAAAGAAACAAAAGACAAAAAAACCTAAAACTCCTTGGGGTCTTCCAAGCCCCTACACCTGCATTTTAATATTGTTTTAGAAACCAAATACAAAGAAAAGCTGTAACTTGGCAAGAATCTACTCATCTGTGTACTGCTGTACGCTGGCAAGACTTCTAACCTACCATCCCTAATATTTGGTTGACTTAACTGGTCATCCCGATAGTTGGTAAATCATTAAAGGACCGGGACTGTATTTAGTTCGTTTTATAGCCCTGGAGCCAAGGTACTAAATCAATAAAGAAACAGGCAGCTGCAATGTTTCAGTATATACTCTCTCTTAATAGTACTCACAACTTGATAAATAAAATTTATTCAATGAACACCTAGAATACAAAGGAAAATTTTTCAATACAAACTTAAAAAACAAAAAGAATGTGAATAATTGGCATAGGCAAAGACAACAAAAGTCAACATTCAACACTTCTGTAGTTTGTCTTTAATTCTCAAACACAAAATACAAATCTCA
The DNA here is from genome assembly GCA_004027715.1 of Plecturocebus donacophilus. Classification (NCBI taxonomy): domain Eukaryota; kingdom Metazoa; phylum Chordata; class Mammalia; order Primates; family Pitheciidae; genus Plecturocebus; species Plecturocebus donacophilus. The sequence continues at coordinate 17,615 of PVKP010035845.1, read as the reverse complement.
GAGGCAAATTGTCAAAATTCAGTTACAGCATCAAGAAACAACACTTCTTGACTGTATAGTAAAATGATCACCAACAAACAATAAAAATTAAACCAGCAGAGTTATAACTTTCAAGATTATTATAATTCAGACATTCACACAAAGTACTAACACACTGCACAGATTTTAGAGAACAACCTCGTCTTGGACCAGGAAATTATTCAATATCGTCATTAGTATCTAAATAAAAGAAATGCTGTGTTAGGCACCAGTCATTTGACTGGAACAGGTCAGATGATATTTGGAGTTTTGAATTCCGAAGGACTGCTTACCCAGACAAAGAGGAGCAGGGAAGAGACTCTGGAGGTAAGCATTATTTTCAAATAACTAAAAGGTTAGCACATGGAAAAGGAAATACTGATGCTCCCCAGTGTAGGATGGGGCTACATCTGGATAAATCCATCAAAAGGTGAAAACATCATAGGCCAGAAGTGCATTTCTGACTTCCCACATTTTCACATGGAGGATTGATCTGGATGTAACCCCACTGTAAGTGGAGGACTCACTAATGCATATTGCTTTTGCACCAGGGTGAAGTCGAAAAATCTTAAGTTGGACCACTGTAAGTTGGGAGCCATTTGTGTATTTACTTCTTGGTGGTGCATATATAAAAAAGATAAGAACGTGCTGTCAAATAAATATTTTTATTTTTATTTACTTATTTATTTTACGGGTAAAGCAGCAGAAAGTTTAATAGGCAGAAAAAAGGAGAGAGGAGAGCAGCTCTCTGTTGGGAGAGAAAGAGGTGTCCAAAAGGGAAGAGGTGAGATGAATATTTTTATAAGGAAATATTTTTAACAAACTACCCAAATAAATAAGTAAATAAATAATCTTATCAGTAAGTTTTCAAATTGATACTGGGTGACTATTTGATACAAGTGTTGTGAAGCATTTTTGACACTATGAAAAGATCCGAGTGAGGTAATAAAGTCTGGAGTAGATGATCTTCTAGATGCTTAACAGCTTGAAGATTCTACTTTATGAAATTTGCATCATCAACAGACACATTCTTGCTAAGGCTGAACATACTTTGTTCAGAAACCAGCAAAGTGGCTGGGTGCAGCTCATGCCTGTAATCCCAGGGCCTTGGTAGGCAACGTGTGAGGATCTCTTGAGGCCAGGAGTTCAATATAGCCTGGTTCATACAGGGGGAGACCCCATCTCTATTTTTAAAAAATTATTATAAAAAAGGAAAAGAGAAAGAAGCTAGCAAAGTGTAATAATACAGTAAGAGTGTTACCTTGACAGTAGATGTTACAAAACTACTTCCATGAATTTTAGGGACAGGGGAGCTTGTTCCTTGGGAGACCTGAGAAGCTGTGGAGATCTTGTTTGTAGGACTTCCTGATAAGCAAGACACAATTAAAAGTAAAATATAAACAAGGTAAAATTTATAAAATGTAATTTTAAAGCATTTCCACCATCCTCCCCTCTTTCCCACTATTTATTTTTCATTTTTAAGAGTTGAAAACTCATTTTTAAGGCTAAAACTAGTATGGGAAAAAACCCTTAAGGACCCATCCCTGTGATGCTGGTCTCATGCTCAACCTGAAGAATGATAAGCTGCTGCTAAGGATATGCAGAAGAATAAGTAAGTATATCTTGTATATTCTAATCCTTATGCCATAAAAGACACTGTATCATGATATTGACTGCTTAACAAATGTGCCAGAATATGCATTCTACTAGCTCCTTCAAAGTAATTTCACCAGAAAGTTATACCTATTCCAAATGCTACCAACATTAAATATTTTTTTCTTTTCTGAGATGAGGTCTCCCTCTGTCGCCCAGGCTGGAGTGTAGTGGTACGATCTCAACTCACTGCAACCTCCACCTACCAGGTTCAAGTGATTCCCCCACCTCAGCCTCCCCAGTAGCTGGGGCTTCAGGTACACACCACCACGCACAGCTAATTTTTTTTTTTTTTTTTTTTTGAGACAGGAGTTTTGTTCTGTTGCCCAAGCTGGAGTGCAGTGCTACAATCTCAGCTCATTGCAACCTCCGCCTCCCGGGTTCAAGCGATTCTTCTGCCTCAGCCTCCCAAGTAGCTGGGACTACAGGCACGCGCCACCACACTGGGCTAATTTTTGTATATTTAGTAGAGACGGGGTTTCACCATATTGGCTAGGATGGTCTCAAACTCCTGACCTCGTGATCTGCCTGCCTGGGGCTCCCAAAGTGCTGAGATTACAGGCGTGAGCCACTGCGCCCAGCCAACATTAAACATTTTAGACTCCATTTGTGCAACTGCCTTTAGAGCCTGAAAAAATTTAGTCATATTATTTATAGTCAACAAGTCAAGACCCAAATAGTATTTAATCATCTACTCCATTTACCAAACTTGCCTCGAAAGACTTCTGGCTGATTTCTAAAACAATGTCATGAAATAACACCTATTTGAAATCCCTAAGTATGTTTTAATGGTTACTGGGTAAGTCCTGAACACAGAAATTTTTAAGGGCATTCCACAATTATAGTCATTATTAAAGTTTAGCCTTTCCAAAAAAAACTGCTCGGTAAAGCCCAACATACATGCGTGTCTTAAATACAATAGGTTAAACAAACAAAAAAATTAGACTCAATTTATAATCAATCCTTTTATTTATTATCTTCTATTTCTCTTAATTAGAAGTGAAAGCTACAGGGAAGTTTATAGTTAGGAGTGTGTGTTTAAATACAGGTTGAATGGGGTTGGGCACAGTGGCTCGCATCTGTAATCCCAGCACTTTTGAGAGGCTGAGGTGGGTGGATCACCTGAGGTCAGAAGTTGAGAACAGCCTGGCCAAATGGTGAAACCCCATCTCTACTAAAAATAAAAAAAATTAGCCAGGTGTGGTGGCATATGCCTGTAATTCCAGCCACATGAAAGGCTGAGACAGGAGAATTGCCTGAACCCGGGAGGCAGAGGTTGCAGTGACCCAAGATCGTACCACTGCACTCCAGTTTGGGTGAAAGAGCAAGACTGTCTCAAAAAATAATAAATTAGTAATAAATAAATACAAGTTAAATGAAGGGAATAAATAAAATAATGTTAGGGAAAGCATTAAAAAAAAACCTAAAAAGCATGATATAGCTGCATGGGATTATAGTGACAAACATGGTGAACCCAAGGATGACTTCTTTCTACGAGTTCTCTTTAAAACTGCAGGTTTCAATTTCCCCTCCCACAGTAGAATGGGTCTTCCCTGAAGAAAAGTAAATGTCAATTTTTCATTTCACTGGGGAAAAATGTATGTGGTCCACAAAGTTAGCAAAAGCTTCATTTGGAAGAGGTAGTAAGTCTTCCAGATGAAAACAAAATCAACCATTCTTTTAAGGAAATTAATTATGCCCTATCTTGAATTTTTAGAAATTAAAAGAAAACTCAAGTAAATTCTAAAAAATGAAACTTTTACAGAGTAAACCTCCCCTAAGAGGAATAGTGCTGGCTTTACTTTAAGTATTCCCTGTTCTCGCACTCTCCAGTTACATGGCTACTAAGTCATTACAGGATTCTGTTTTTAATAAAAGATCAAACCTTTGGGATTGTACAAATATTGATCTGATACACACCTGTACCTGGAGTGGTGGCTCCAATAACCTGACCAGGCTGCTTGTCCATGATAACATAAGGATTACTAATAACAGAGCTGGCAGTGCCTTGCTTCACATGGACTGGAGTGGAAGTCGGGGTTCGAGGCAATGGTGATGGGCTTGGAGTTGATATTGGGGAACCTTATTAATTAAAGAGAGGGAATAGAAGTAAAATATACATATTCAACTCACGCAAGAAGATGTCGAGGACAAGGAAGGTCAGTGCCACTGGGACAAAGGTAACAAATTGGGAAACTGAAACGGAACTGCATGTCTCCAGTACTGAGCAGCAACAGCGGTAGAGGGAGGCAGAGATGTATGTTCACACTCTGCATCCTTGTCCGTGCATTAACAGCATCAGCATCGTGGAGGAAATTGTTAAGAAACAGATTTTATGGTCTCATCCTTGACCTACTGAACATAAATCTGCACTTTAACTACATCTCCTGGTACGCACACTAAAGTTCAAAAAAGCAGTGCTTTACACAGCTGTGGGAAACTGCTGAACCTTTTTTTTTAAACTTTTGAATCTTGATATGGTACATCTTTTAACACCAAAGGCAGGCTGTTATATAGTACTGGTTACATGTGAAGACACTAAAATTAGGGAGAAAATTAGTAACTAAATAGCTAGATTTAAGAACCTGGTGTCTTCTTTTGAAATTTATTTTGAATAGGAAAATATGAAATTCACCTACCCAGAGCAGAAGTCTCTGTCAATACTATGTCGCAGTCATAATCCAGAAAGTTTCGTGTTCCCACAAAATATTCTCAAAATTACTGACAGCTAAACATTCTCTACTGTCTTTTATTGATCAAACTTGTAAACCATGAATTTCTCTAAACTTCAAACCAATTTATATGTTCGGCCTATTCCACCTCTGAAGTAGCAAGTTTCAAAATTTTTCTACCTGGTAGGTAAAACTGCCTGCCAATGGCTGGGCATAGTGGCTCACGCCTGTAATCCCAGCACTTTGGGAGGCCGAGGTGGGTGAAGCCCTTGATGTCACGAGTTCAAGACCAGACTGGCCAATGTGGTGAAACCCCATCTCTACAAAAAACATAAAAATTAGCCAGGAGTGGTGGTGTGAACCTGTAGTCCCAGCTACTTGGGAGGTTGAGGCAGAAGGATCGCTTGAACGCTGGAGGCAGAGGTTGCGGTGAGCCGAGATCGCACCATTGCACTCCAGCCTGGGTGACAAGAGTGAAATTTGGCCTCAAGAAAAAAAAATTGTCTACCAATTATTTATCTCTCATCAGTTTCAAAGATTTGGATCATATTTCTGCTTAGCTGTCTACTTATAAAACCAAACATTCCTTCTCCCCCACTTTCATTTAAGTATTGTACAGAAGTTCTCATACTTCCTCGATATTTTCAATTGCCTTTTAACAAACATGTTTTGTTCTAAGGTGGAACAGCCAAAACCATAAAGTATATATTCCTACTAAATTTTACTTAACATAATGTGAAACTGTCACAAGGCAAAGGATAATCCATCCTTAGTGAAAAAGACGACTCAGAACTACCTATTGACAATAGGAATGAACAATTTTCTAGTGTGGTTAGAGAGAGAATAAAGCATTTCAATTCCCAAGCAATTCCAACCCTTAAAGCTTAACTCCACGCCAAAGGCCTCTAAATTTTTTCTATTAGTAGTCACTGTGGCTTCCATGTATCTAATCCCCAAACACTATTCCAACACCTTAGTTTCAGCCATATATCCCAGCAAACATTTTACCTGTGCTGATTCCAGGAGATAAAAATTTGACCATTTGAGTTTCATTTACTGCCTCCATTCAAAAATAATTTCTCTATGAATGAACTTTGGTTTTGCCTTGTGACAGCTCTGGCAATCAACAGTGATAAACTTCCCATGTTAAACAAACACTCACTGCTTAGAAGAACTTAAGAGAAAAAAAGCTACGGTATTTTGTTTTGTTGTTCCAATAATTTTAACATCCAGTCAACTCCACGTACACCACCTGCAACACATCTGCATACCTGAGACAATCTTGCAGCTCATGGTGATGGGCTGGAAGGACTTTCCAGGTGACTCAGGATTAGGAACCTGACTTTGTGGCACAATTTTGCAGCTTGACGCTATTGGCTGGAAAGCTGAATTGCCATGAGAACAAAAAGTAACTTTCTGGGATGTTGTCATTTTGGTGGGTGTTCTTTCTAATGAGGACGGCAAAGAATAAAACGGGGCGTGTCGTTCAGCTTCAGTGCTAGCTGAGAATCCTGCTTGAGATGAAACAGACAAATGGCAAGTCATCATCAACCGCTCTGGAATAACAAAACCTTACCATGGTGGGAAGGAAGAAAAATGCCTTACTTCAACACCCATTTTAAACCATGTACTGGTAGCAAAATAAATACAATCCATCATCCCTCCATACTTCTTTTTGGTGAAACATATATATGCTTAGAATCACGTTTAAAGTGCTTTTTAAAAGAAACTTGAAAACATTAACTATAAACCATACATATAATATAAAAAGAACACAGGTTATGTTATGTTTCTCCGTTTTTTAACATATAAACTGAAAAATGATTTAGAGAAGAAAAAAGTCTCAGAAGGCATTCCCTTAATCTAATGATACCCTCCTATCTTATTTATTTATTTAGAGACATCGTTTTGCTCTTGTCGCCCAGGCTAGAGTGCAGTGGTGCAATCTCAGCTCACTGTGCAATTTCCTCCTCCCAGGTTCAAGCTGTTCTCGTGCCTCAGCCTCCCAAGTAGCTGGGATTACAGGCGTGTACCACCACACCTGGCTAAATTTTCTATTTTTAGTAGACATGGAATTTCGTCATGTTGGCCAGGCTGCTCTCCAACTCCTGACCTCAGGTGATCCACCTGTCTAGGCCTCCCAAAGTGTTGGGATTACAGGCGTGAGCCACTGTGGCTGGCCCCTCTCCTATCTTATTAAATGCCCATAAAGAAGATGCAATTGAAATCTAAAGAGAAACAAAGTTGAGATTTTATAAAACAACTAAAATACTAAAATCACATTAAAATATACGCTTAGAAATAAAACATTTAAAATCAATTTTATATCTTTTATGCTTATACATGTGAACATTTAAATATGTATTTATACACTTATATATTTGTTAAATTTAAAAACTGCATGGCCAAAATACATAGTTGGTGATGAATCTTTTAAGTAAGATCAGATATTTAATATTCAAGTTGCTTGCTCGCATAATCAAAGCTGAACTATAAAGTTGTCCTGTAATACATTAGAAGGAACCATTATAATCATTAAGTGATAAAAATCTAATGTTCTAGGCCAGATGCAGTGGCTCATGTCTGTAATCCCAGCACTTTGAGAGGCCGAGGCAGGTAGATTGCCCAAGGTCAGGAGTTGGAAGACCGCCTGGCCAACATGGTAAAAACCTGTCTCTACTAAAAATACAAAAATTACCTGGGTGCAGTGGTGGGCGCCTGTAATCCCATCTCTACTAAAAATACAAAAATTGGCTAACGCCCTTTTCAGCCTTAGCCCACCTGCACCCAGGTGAATTAAAAAAAAAAATTATATAAAGTAGGTGGGCGAGGTGGTGGGTACCTGTAATCCCAGCTACTAGGGAGGCTGAGGCAGGAGAATTGCTTGAACCAGCGAGGTGGAGGTTACAGTGAGGCGAGATTGCACCACTCCACCCCAGCCTGGGCGACAGAGCGAGACTCCATCTCAAAAACAAACAACAACAAAAAGAAAACTATGTTTTTAGTGATTTTTTTTACATTTTATAAAATGTCGATAGAACTTCATGGAGAAATATTTTTGACAGGAGTGGAGATCTGGCTTTCATAACAGAGCCGTGCAGTAGAGACAGCATGTCTACTTATGGCAAAGTTATTTTCCATATACTACAGGTCTCTGAAAGCAGCAAATGGGAAAGGAATGTCTCAGAACAACTCTATGTAAGGAAAAATGCTGAATTACCTTTCTCCATGGAGGTATCAGGTATTGGCTCATGTGCTTGCTTTATTGGTGAAGAAGCTTTCACTGGGGCTGGAATGGTCAAAGGCAAAGATGGAGGGGCATCAGAGATGTCAGACTCCAAGGACTGAGGATATACATAGTCTTCTCCGAGAGAATGGCGATGGAGTTCAACATCCACTACCTAGACAGTTGGGCAACAATTGGGCTCATGAGTCCATCATCAATGTCACAGAAAGCTCAAGTCCTGTCCAAGAATGTGATCTCAGGGATGAGAGGGGTAATTTCTAACCACACTTCAAAGGAAATTTAAATCTGAAGAACTAAAGTATTTACCCTAGAAGGTAATCTAATCTGGCTTAACAGATACATACCTCAGCAAAAATCTAATCTGGCTTGGCATACAAATCTCTGTGAAATGAATCACGAAATTGGGGCCTTTTCATTATGCTGTTGCTACTCCTTAGAACACTATTCCTCCAAATCTTTGCATGGCTCCCTTTCTCAGCAGCAGGTCTCAATGAAGCATCACCTTCTCAAAGAGACCATCCCTAACCACACAAGCATAAGCATCACCTTCTCAGAGAGACTGTCCCTAACCACCTAAGCATAAGCATCACCTTCTCAGAGAGACCATCCCTAACCACCCAAGCATAACCATCATCGTCTCAGAGAGACCGTCCCTAACTACTCAAGCATAACCATCATCTTCTCAGAGAGACCGTCCCTAACTACCCAAGGATAAGCATCACCTTCTCAGAGAGACCGTCCCTAACCACCCAAGCATAAGCAACTTCCTTATCCCCTGGCTACTCTAATCTTCACAGTACTTATTTGAAACTGAAATATTTTTTTTTGCTTCTGTGTTTACTCTCTGCCGTCCCCATTTTCAATGCCACTAAGAATATGACTCTCTGAGGGAACAAGCTACCTTGTTCATTTCTGTATTCTGAGCACCTGGACCAGTGCTCAATAAGCACCTTCTGATATAACAGCAGATTTCTCTAGACGAAGTTAAGATTTAATTAGTAAACTCTGATTAAATAGCAATTGCTGATGTTATATCACGAATACAAAAAAAAGGGGAAGAAGGTAAACAAGAAACTTGGAGGTCCCGGATTCCTGATTTCAAAATTTATTACAAAGTTATAGTAATCAAAATAGTATGCTGCTGGCATAAAAACAGACATACAGAGCAATGGAATAAAAACAGACATATAGAGCAGTGGACTAGATTAAATCCTCATATACATGGTCAAATGATCTTTGATAAGGGTTCCAAGACCATTCAGTGGGGGAAAAGACAGTATTTTCAGCAAACGGCGCTCAGAAAACCAGATATCCACATGCAAAAGAACGCAACTGGAACCTTACTTTACACTATATACCAAAATGAACTCAGAACGGATCAAAGACAAAAACATAAAAGCTAAAATAAAACTCTTAGAAGAAAAGACAAGGGCAAAGCTTCATGACGTTGAATTTGGTAATGGTTTCTTGGATATGACACCAAAAGCACAGGCAACAAAGAGAAAACAGACAAACGAGACCACGTCAAACTTCAAACTTCTGTGCACCAAAGGGCATAATCGACAGAGTGAAAAGGCAAAACTGTATCAAGGAATGGACGTAAATACCTGCAATTCATCTATCCGGTAAGGGGTTACTATCCAGAATATATGAATAACTCCTGTGACTCCGCAACAACAAAAACCAAACCACCTAATTAAAAAATGTCTTTGAATAGACATTTCTCCAAAGAAGATAAGCACATGGCCAAGGAGCACAGGAAGGGATCCTCAGTGTCACTAATGATTACAGAAACACAGGTCAAAACCACAAGACATCACATCACAACCATGAGAGTGGCTATCACAAATTAAAAACAAAGGAAATTAACAAATGCCGGTGAAGATGCGGAGAAGCTGGAACACCAGTGCACTGTTGGTGGGAGGGTAAAATGGTGCAGCTGCCATAAAAATACAGCAGTGCTTCCTCTAAAAATGCAATGACCATATGATCTAGCCCATTCCATTTCTGGGTATATACCCAAAAGAACTGAAAACAAGGATTTAAATAGACACCTGTACACCCACGTTCACAGCAGCACTATTAACAATAGCCAAAAGGTGAAAGCAACTCAAGCGTCCATCAGCAGATGAACAGATAAATCAGATGTGGTACATACACACAATGTAATACTATTCAGCCTAAAAAAGGAAGAGGGGCTGGGCACAATGGCTCATGCCTCTAATCCCAACACTTTGGGAGGCCAAGGCAGGAGGATGGCTTGAGCCCAGGAGCTCAAGACAAGCCTGAACAACAAAGTGAGACCCTGTTTCTACAAAAAATAAGTAAGTAAATTAGCTGGTCATGGTGGCACATGCCTGTAGTCCCAACTACTTGACAAGCTGAGGACAGATTACCTGACCCTGGGAGTTCAAAGATGCAGTCAGCCATGATTGCACCACTGCACTCCAGCCTGGATGACAGAGTAAGACCCTTTCTCAAAAATAAATAAATGAAAATAAATTATTTAAAAAAGGAAGGAAATTCCGACATACGTTACAACATGGATGAAATCTGAGGACATTATGCAACGTGAAATAAGGCAATCACAAAAAGACACATACTATATGATTCCATTTATATGAGACACTCTAGTGTAGTCACATTCATAGAAACAGAAAGTAGACCAGCAGTTGCCAGGGCTGGGGGGGCGGGAGGAGTGGGTAGTCATTGTTTAATGGGTACAGAGTTTCAGCTCTGCAAGATGAAAACAGTTCTAAAGATGGACTATGGTCATGGCTGCACAACAACATGAATGCACTTAATACCACTAGACTACACTGAAAATGGGTAAGATGGCAAATTTTGTGTTATGTGTTTTTTAACAATTTTTAAAAAATACATGAACCAAGGCTGGGTGTAGTGGCTCATGCTTATAATCCTGGTGCTTTGGGAGGCTGAGGTGAGAGGACTGCTTGAAGCCAGGAGTTCGAGACCAGCCTGTGAACATAGTGAGACACTGTCTCTATAAAAAATTTAAAAATTAGCTGGGCATGGTAGTGCAGAGCTGTAGTCCTAGCTATTCGGAGGCTGAGATGGGAGAATCATTGGAATCTAGGAATTCAAGGTTGCAGTGGGCCATGATTATATTATGCACTCGGCTGGGTGACAGAGTTTCTCAATTAGAAAAAGAAAAGAAAAGAGGAGGCCAGGCGCAGTGGCTCACTCCTGTAATCCCAGCACTTTGGGAGGCCAAGGTGGGTAGATTGCCGGAGGTCAGGAGTTCAAGAGCAGCCTGACTGATAGGGTGAAACTAAAAATACAAAAATTAGCTGGGCGTAGCGGTGTGCGCCTGTAGTCCCCAGCTACTCATGAGGCTGAGGCAGGAGAATCACTTGAACCTGGGAGGCAGAGGTTGTAGTGAGCCGAGATCACGCCACTGCACTCCAGCCTGGCAACAGAGTGTCATTCGGTCTCAAAAAAAAAAAAGAAACAGAGAAGAAACAAAAAATGGGGTAGAGAAGTGATAGTTTGGCTGTGCTCCCACTCAAATCTCAACTCAAACTGTAATCCCTCCCCAACCCATGTCGGAGGAAGGGCCTAGTGGGAGGTGATCCAATCATGGGGCATATTTCCCACCTGTTGTTCTCATGATAGTGAGTGAGTTCTCATGAGATCTGATGGTTGAAAAGTGTGTGGCACATCCCCCTTCACACACTCTCTCCTGCTGCCATGAGAAGGTGGTCACTTCCCCTTCGCCCTTCTACTGTGATTTTAAGTTTCCTGAGGCCTCCAACCCATGTTTCCTAGTAAGCCTATGAAACTGTGAGTCAGTTAAACCTCTCTTCTTCATAGATTACCCAGTCTTCAGTAGTTCTTTAGAGTAGTGTGAGAATGGACTAACACAGAAAGACAAACTTAAAAAAAACTAACACTAATTTTTTTCCCTAATTATAAATGATCAGCCAGGTGCAGTGGCTACACCTGTAATCTCAGCACTTTGGGAGGACAAGGCAGGCACATCACCTGAGGTCAGGAGTTCGAGACCAGCCTGGCCAACATGGAGAAACTCCGTCTCTACTAAAAATACAAAAATTAGCCAGGCATGCTGGTGCGTGCCTGTAATCCCAGCTACTCAGGAGGCTGAGGTAGGAAAATCACTTGAACCTGGGAGGCAGAGGTTGCAGTGAGCCAAGATCATGCCACTGCACTCCAGTCTGGGTGACAGAACAAAGACACCGTCTCAAAACAAAACAAAACAAAACAAAAAATGAAGATCAGTTTTCATCCTACTCATTCCCAGATAATAAGATAATACCGTAGGAAAAAAACCTACCGTCTCTGCTCCAAGAGTCTGCAAGCCAGTGTAAGTTCTATCCAGCTGTGGAAAGACAAAAGGGGGTGTTAAATTTCACTGCACTTACTTACATATTATCATAGGATGCAATCTTATCTAAAGCTCTTTCACATGTCTTCATACCATAGGACCTACTTTTTCATAATGTAAAATATAAATTCATCACTTCAGTAAAAAAATTGAGTTAAATCAAAACCTCAGACATACAGCTACTATATTTGTAATATAAATTATACATTTTTAAAAACCTATTCTAAGAACAACATAAAAATGGAGGAAGTTTTACACAAAAAGATGTTTATTGCAGCATTATCTAAAACCAAACTAAAAACAATAAAAACATCCAAAATAAAGGAATGTGTAAGTAAACCATGGACCATCAATCTGTGGAATACCATGCAGCCACATAGGTGAGGTTTACAAAGACTGTGTATAGATATTTTAAATGACAGACTTTATATATTTTAAACGCACATTCTGTGACACAATTACATATATTTACTAAGTATATTTACTAAGCACTTAAAAAAATGAAATTTTTGGCAGTAGAGGCAATGCTAATGACTTCAAATATACTGGCATCATGATTTGTTTTTTGAGGAGAGAGGGGTATACACTGATGAAATGTAAACAAGAGTTTACAATTACACAGAAAAAAGTTAAGTTCTTATTTGTTTGTAAGTTTATATTCCACTATTAAAAAAAAAAGAACTTGGCTGAGTGTGGTGGCTCTTGCCTGTAACCCCAGTACTTTGGGGGGACAAGGCAGGCGGATCACCTGAGGTCTAGAGTTCAAGACCAGCCTGATAAACATGGAGAAACCCCATCTCTACCAAAAATCCAAAATTAGCCGGGTGTGGTGGCACATGCCTGTAATCCCAGCTACTCAGGAGGCCAAGGCAGAAGAATCACTTGAACCCAGGAGGCAGAGGTTGCAGTGAGCTGAGATTGCGCCACTGCACTCCAGCCTGGGCAACAAGAGCAAAACTCTGTCTCAAAAAAAAAAAAAAAAAAAAAAAAGAATATAAACATTCAATAAACTTCATAGGGAAAAGTATTAAATTGGGTAGAATGGAAAGGGAAAATAGGGAAAAAATGAAGCCAGGGTAAGTTAGTGAGTACAAGGTTTTAAAGGCTTAAGAGAGGTAGATGTCAACTCTGGCTGAGTTTCTCAGCAGCAAACACCGAGAGGACAACTCGGTCGGTCATGAGATTTAGTGTTCACAAGGTAAAAAGCAAGACAGGGTGGGTAACAGTGGTTCCACAGAAGAAATCTAGAGTTTTACTATTTAAACCTTAGCCAACAGTATGGCTGCTGAAGAGATATGGGCAATTTAGGTTACACCCATTTTCACAGTCTCCAGAGCATGGAAAGAATAGTCTCTCTCTAATCTGCACTGACATATATTTCACTGTTGGGACCAAAATTTAAGAGGGACATTGGATAGGACAGAACCATTATCAAAACAGGAAGAGGAACTGGAAAACAAAGCATTCAAGAAATGAAACAGGAACAGGTTTTGCCTGGAGTAGAAATGATTTCAGGAGACATGAAGGCTATCACCAAAGATTTTTAGGGCTCTTATAAAACAAAGTCTTATTCTGTATTATTTCAAAAATCAGAAGTCTGACGTCAGGCTCAGTGGCTCACTTCTGTAATCCCAGAACTTTGGGATGTTGAGGCAGGCTGACAGCTTGAGTTCAGAAGTTCAATACTAGCCTGGACAACATGAGGAAACCCTTTCTCTACAAAAAATACAAAAATTAACCAGGCGTGGTGGCATGTAGTTTCAGCTACTCAGGAGTCTGAGGCAGGAGGATCTCTTGCGCCCAAGAGGTTGACGCTGCAACGAGCCATGATCTATGAACGCACCACCGCACACCACCCTGGGTGAAAAAGGGAGACCCTATCTACAAAAACGAAAAACAAAAAAACCCAGCCTGGATAACATGGTGAGACCTCATCTCTACAAAAAGTAAACAAACAATTAGCCAGGCATGGTGGTGCATGCCTGTGGTCCCAACTACTCAGGAGGCTGATGTGGGAGGATCGCTTGAGTCCAGGAAGTTGAGATTGCAGTGAACTGTGTTTGCACCACTGCACTCCAGCATGAGTGACAAAGCAAGATCCTGTTTCAAAAAAAAAGAAAGAAAAAGAAAGAAAGAAAGAAAGAAAGAAAAAAGAAACAGGAGGACAAAAGGACAAATGGAGTCAAGGTTTTATTAAATGGGTCAGTGTGTTGGCTCGGGAAGTGCTGTGCTCTGGGTGATGGCTAAGGAGAGATTAAGTGACTACCTGTCAGAAATGCAGGATACAGGAATTCCATACATCTAGGAACTTTAAACTTTATGTAACTCTAACATTTAGAGTACTTAATATTTAGTGTAATATTTACAGTATCAAATACACATCATTATTTACTGCAGAATTTCAGACTACAAAGATCACTTCAGGCTTTAATAGCCAGGAAAAGTTACACAGGAACTTGAAGAATGCAAAGAATTCAGACAAGCATCTGCTAGGGGAAAGCCATAAAAAAAGACCCAAGGAGAGAAGGCCCAAGGCATTTCTCTGGCATGAACAGACTGCCAGGGCTGGAGTAGAATGTTCATCAGGGGATTCATGTGAGACAATCTAGAGGAAGTAAGCTGAGTCAAAACGCGAAGAGCCCTGAGAGCAGGCAGGGGAGTTTGCACTTGAACAGGAATTCAGTCAAGTTTGCTGAAAGGGATAGCATAAAGCTTCTGCGGTTTTAAGCAGACTAATCAGATGGCGTTGTATAGAATACCCTATGAGGAAAGGATATAGATTTTTAAAAGACCATCAAGAGACAGTAGATAAATAGCCTAAGAATAGTGGGCGCGTTGGCTCACGCCTGTAATCCTAGCACTTTGGGAGGCCGAGGCAAATGGATCACTGGAGGCCAGGAGTTGGAGACCAGCCTGGCCAACATGGTGAAACCCTGTCTCTACTAAAATATGAAAATTAGCCGGGTGTGGTGGTGCACGCCCACAGTCCCAGCTACTTGAGGCTGAGGCAGGAGAATTGCTTAAGCCCAGAAGGTGAAGGCTGCAGTGAGCCGGGATCATGCTATTGCATTCCAGCCTGGGTGACAGAGTGAGACTCTGTCTCAGAGAAAAAAAAAAAATAGAATAGTGGGAAGGGCAGAGGGCGGAATGTAAAAGAGATTATGAAGAAAGAATAATGGTCTACAACTAAATAAATACTTAGAAGAAAGAGGGAATAATCACAGATGGCTCCAAGAGTTAACTTAAAAAATGACAGGAAAAATAATACTGCTGTACAAATAAGGATCACATGGCTACAACACAGGTGTTAGGGTCTCAAGGCCAATACACAGCAAAACAATAAAATGGTGTTTTCCAGAAAAACTGATAAGAAACACTTTACTGTCATTTTGAAACACTGTCTCCAGTAATCTTCCACCAAGAGCTCTAGGTGATATGTACAACATAAGCCATAAGAAGTATGTAAAGAATTCCTTCTGTTTAGAGACTAGGTCTGAGCCCAGTGCAACATAAGGTAGCGTGTGCTGTGTGTCGGCTTAGGGTAGGTCTCAAACCTCACTTGGTCAAGTTATTTTTTTTAATGGTGGAATATAAATTTACAAACAAATAAGAACTTAATATTTTTCTGTGTAGGCTTAAAAGAAAGCAAAACTGGCTGGGCCTGGTGGCTCACACCTGTAATCCCAAAACTTTAGGAGGACAAGGTAGGTGGCTCACCTGAGATCAGAAGTTCAAGACCAGCCTAGCCAACATGGTGAGACCTGTCTCTACTAAAAATACAAAAAAATTAGCCGGGCGTGGTGGCATGAGCCTGTAATCACAGCTACTAGGGAGTCTGAAGCAGAAGAATCACTTGAACTGGGAGGAGAAGGTTGCAGAGCCAAGATTGCACCACTGGACTCCAGCCTGGGCTACACAGCAAGACTCTGCTTCCCAAAAAAAAAAAAAAAAAACTATTTTAAGACCTTCCTCTAAGTTAAGCAGTACCACCTACCACCAATGGAAGGGAAATCTGAGCATGCCTTAAGGTTGAAAGAGGTGCCTTTGTAGAAGAAAGGGAATGAAAAAGGAATTCTACAAATATACTCAGCTTTAGTTAGCTGAGTTTTGGGAGCCATTAATGGGAACAATGTGATACACCACAAAGTAAGGGTGCTTTGGAGATGTCCAGTATTAGGATGATGTCACATGTAGAGAAAAGGTACATGAAACTATAATACTATAAAAAGGGCCTAAGGCAACACTAAGAAATGGTCTTTCCACTATAAAAATTAAATATGGGCTGGGCAAGGTGGCTCATGCCTGTAATCCCAGCACTTTGGAAGGCTGAGGTGAGTAGATTGCTTCAGCCCAGGAGTTTGAGACCATCCTGGGAAACACGGTGAAACTCCATCTGTACAAAAAATTAAAATTAGCCAGGTGTAGTGGCATGCGCTTGTAGTCCTAGTTACCTGGGAGGCTGAGGTAGGAGGATCACCTGAGCCTGAGGAGGTCAAGGATGCAGTGACCTGTGAACATGCCATGCCACTGCACTCTAGCCTGGGCAACAGGGAGACTCTGTCTCAAAAAAGTAAAAAATAAATGTTTATTTATATAAAATCACAAAAATATTTGAGAAAACAAACCAAAAAGAAGGCATGAGAAACTGCTCACAATGTCATTATTTCAATTACTCCCACATTTTGGTATATTTCTTTTGTTGTTTTTCTGCCTTTCAAAGATCACGATTCACCTCATGTACATACAGTTTTGTATAAACATACCTCAGAGATAATTAAAGATTCAATTCTAGAGTACTGCAATAAAGAGAATACTGCAGTAAAGCAAGTCACAATGAATATGTTTCCCAGTGTTTATAAGTTATGTTTATACTATGCTATAGTCTATAAGTATGGAATAGCATAATGTCTAACACAATAATGTACATATCTTAATTTTAAAATATTGCTAAAAAGCACTAATGATCACTTGAACCTTTAGTGAATCATCTTTTTGTTGGTGGAGGGCCCTTCCTTGATGTTGATGGCTGTCTGTTGAAGATTTGGGTGGCTGTGGCAATTTCTTAAAACAAGACAACAATGAAGTTTCCTGCTTCAACTGACTCTTCCTTTTATGAAAGATTTCTCTGTAGCACGCAATGCTGTTTGACAGCGTTTTACCCACGAGAGGTTCTTTCAAAATTGGAGTCAATCTTCTCAAAGCCTGTAGCTGCTTTATCAAGTAAGTTTATTCTAAATCTTCTGTTGTCAATTTCAACAGTGTCCACGGCATCATCACCAGGAGTGGAGTCCATCTCAAGAAGCCACTTAACTTTCTTATTCATAAGAAGCAAATCCTCATGCATTCAAGTTTAATCATAAAACTGCAGCAATTCAGTCATGTCATCAGGTTCTACTTTCTAATTCTTGTACTCTTGCTATTTGCACCATATCTGCAGCTAATTCCTCCACTGAAAACTTAAGTCATCCATGGGGGTTGGAATCAATTTCTTTCAAACTCCTGTTAACGTTGCTACTCTGACCTCCTCTCACGAATCACAGATGTTCTCAATGGCATCTGGAATGGTTAGTCCTTTCCAGAAGGTTTTCAATTTACTTTGACCAAATTCTTCTGAGAAATCACCATCTGTGACATCTATAACCTTACAAAATATATTTCT
>PVKP010035844.1:0-22907 GCA_004027715.1 Plecturocebus donacophilus | reverse complement strand
CACTTTTAAAATAGGTGTAATGTGATACTGAGAAAAATGTATGTTTTGTGGATTTGGGGAGGAGAGTTCTGTAAATATTTGTTAAGTTTACTTGTTCCAGGTCTGAGTTCAAGTCCTGGATATCCTTGTTAATTTTCTATCTCGTTGATCTGTCTAATATTGACAGTGTAGTGTTAAAGTCTCCCACTATTATTGTGTGAGAGTCTAAGTATCTTTGTAAGTCATTAAGAACTAGCCCTATGTATCTGGGTGCTCCTGTATTGGGTGCATATATATTTAGGATTGTTAGCTCTTCTTGTTGCATTGATCCTTTTACCATTAGGTAATGTCCTTCTTTGTTTCTTATGGTCTTTGTTGCTTTAAAGTCTGTTTTATCAGAGATAAAAATTGCAGCTTCTGTTTTTTTTTTTTTTTTCTCTCCATTTGGTTGGTAAATCTTCCTCCATCCCTCTGTTTTGAGTCTTTGTGTATCCTTGCATGTGAGATGGGTCTAGATACAGCATACTGATGGGTTTTAGCTTTTTATCCAATTTGCCTGTCTGTGTCTTTTGATTCGGGCATTTAGTCCATTTAAATTTAGGATTAATATTGATATATGTGAGTTTGATACTGCCATTTAATGCTAGCTGGCTGTTTTGCCCATTAGTTGATGTAGATTCTTCATTATGGTGATGCTCTTTACCTTTTGGTATGTTTTTGGAATGGCTCATACTGGTTGTTCCTTTCTATGTGTAGTGCTTCTTTCAGAAGCTCTTGTAAAGCAGGCCTGGTGGTGATGAAATCTCTGAGTACTTGCTTGTTCGCAAAAAAATTTATTTTTCCTTCACTTATGAAGCTTAGTTTGGCTGGATATGAAATTCTGGGTTGAAAGTTGTTTTCTTTAAGGGTGTTGAATGTTGGCCCCCACTCTCTTCTGGCTTGTAAGGTTTCTTCTGAGAGATCTGCTGTGAGTTTGATGGGCTTACCTTTGTGGATAACCGGACCTTTCTCTCTAGCTACCCTTAGCATTTTCTCCTTCATTTCAACCCTGGTGAATCTGACAATTATGTGCCTTGGGGTTTCTCTTCTTGTGGAACATGTTTGTGGTGTTCTCTGTATTTCCTGGACTTGAATATTGGCCTGCCTTGCTAGGTTGGGGAAGTTTTCCTGGATAATATCCTGAAGAGTATTTTCCAGCTTGGATTCATTCTCTTCTTCACATTCAGGTACACCTATGCAACATAGATAAGTCTTTTCACATAGTCCCATATTTCTTAGAGGCTTTGTTCATTCCTTTTTACCCTTTTTTTCTCTAATCTTGCCTTCTCATTTTATTTCATTGAGTTGATCTTCGACCTCTATTATCCTTTCTTCTGCTTGGTCAATTCGGCTGTTGAAACTTGTGCATGCTTTGCGAAGTTCTCATGTAATGTTTTTCAACTCCATCAATTCACTTATATTCCTCTCTAAGTTGTCCATTCTCATTAGCATTTCGTCAAATCTTTTTTCAAGGTTTTTAGTTTCTTTGCATTGGGTTAGAACATGTTCTTTTAGCTCAGAGAAGTTTCTTATTATCCACCTTCTGAAGCCTGATTCTGTGAGTTCATCACACTCATTCTCCATCAGGCCTTGTTTCCTTGCTAATGAGGAGCTGCGATCCCCAGTAGGAGGAGAGGCATTCTGATTTCAGGTGTTCTCAGCCTTTTTGCACTAGTTTCTTCCCATCTTTGTGGATTTATCCACCTGTCATCTTTGTAATTGTCGACTTTCAGATTGGGTCTCTGAGTGGACGTCCGGCTTGTTGGTGATGAAGTTTTTTCTGTTTTTTAGTTTTCCTTTGGCGGACGCCCCTTCCCCACAGAGCTGGGCCTCCCCGGGTTCAGCTGTGCTTGCTGTGAAACTCTCAGTCCTCAGCGCTTCCAATTGCTGTTTTTTTTTTTTTTTTTTTGGGGATGGGACCAGCCGAGCCCAACTAAAAGGGCACCCAGTCCCATATACTCTGCACCGAGAAGCGCCGCGCCATGGCGCCGGCAAAACAGCCACACTGGCCAAAAGAGTTGTGCTGGCGACCCATGGGGCTCCTCTACCGGGAATCTCCTGGTCTGTGGGGAACAAAAATTCTTCTGAAAGTGCGGCATCCACTCGCTCTCTGCGCTTTCAGTGGGAGCTACAATCCTGAGCTGCTGCTAATCAGCCATCTTGGATCTCTCAGAAATCAGTATTTCTTTTCTGCCCACAATTAAGTTTAGGGAAACTAAAACCTGATTTTAATCTTTAACGCACAGGTGGCCCCTGTGTTTTTCATTGTCTCATAATCTGGATGGGCCATTTGTTGGGAAACTTGGTGTCAGTATCATTAGGTTTTTCCTGTGAGTTTAGTCAAATTTCCCAGAAGAAAAATTTTTTCATCTCATACTTGGTGAGTCAAAAGGAGTTAAAAAAGAAAAGAAGCCTGCATGAGAGAGGGCGTTAATAGCTAACGTTTAGTTTATATGGAGTTATTAAATGCCCTTGTGATCTGTCAGTTGATATCCACTCTGTTAGAAGTCCTTGCTGTTCTCCAGTCTAGAGAATAGACCACCTTGTTTAACTATCCAGAGGCTAAACCTCTAGACTTTGCGGTTCAAGAGAGGATTTACTAACAATAAATTACTAGAGTTGGAGTAACAATAAATTACTAGAGTGGAGTTGGGGGGGATGAGTTAGCCATCTAATTGCTTTGCATACAGATTTTACTCAGTTATTTTTATTTTAGCATTTGTCTGAACCCCTAGATCCAGAGGTACCTAGTGCTGTCAGTTCTTGAACCTCTTCAGGAATCTGTGCATATTGTAAACTACTGCTTAAGATTCAGCTTACTAGTTAGGAACTCTCAAAGTTTTGTTGTGTTTTGTCTACTTTCCTGGTATCTCTGGGTTTGTCTTTATATGAAGTTAATATTTCAATGGAATTTCAGTAGAATGTGAAATTAAGATGCATGTATTCAATTCACCAGCTGAACCTGCAACATCCACTGTCTTTGTATTATTTGTATCATCTTCAAAACCATCTTTTTAAATGCCTATAATAGTCAAGTTTCCTTCTTCAGTTAGCTAAAACCATAGTTTAAAATGCAGGTTGTTTTAATTATTTTTTCACATTGCTTTTCCTTCATTCAGTTATTTATTTCCTAAGGTAGATTATTGGAACAATAAGTACTAGGCTAAATGGGTAAGAACATCTTAGGGCTCTTGAAAAATATTGCCAGATTTTGCTTTCTCAAAGCGTTGAACCATTTTGCAGTGCCTCTCCACTCTGCTTTAAGTAAAATATTTAATCTTTCTTACATTTACATGGTTTTAAGTATCAAAAGTTCTCCTATTGGAAATAGTTCTCCTGTGCTTAAGATTAAGTATATGTTGTGGGTTTTGCTTTGGTCTATGATCTCTTTAGTCTGTTCTCAGGGAATAACATTTATTGACCCTTCTCATGTCTTGGTCATTCATCGACAATTGAATTTTGACATAGGAAAGGAAAAAAGGCATGGCTAACATTTACTTTGAGTTTTAACGCCATTTTCCTGGTGCCAGTTTTATCTAGTCTAGAAGTTTGAGAGTTTTTTTGAAGTTTCTTCTGACCCTCTTGAATTTATGTTTAATCTTGGGTAGGTTTGTGTTTCCTCTTAAGTATGCTTTCTTTTTTTTTTTTAAGATAGGGTCTCACTTTGTTGCTCAGGTATAAGTGCAGTGGTGCAGTCATGGTTTGATATGACCTCCACCTCCCAGGCTCAAGTGATCCTCCTGCCTCAGCCTCCTGAGTAGCTGGGGCTACAGACACAAGGCACCATGCCCAGCTAATTTTTGTATCTGTTGTAGAGACAGGGTTCCACTCTGTTGCTCCAGCTGTTCTCGAACTCTTGTGCTGAAACAGTCCTCCCAACTTGGCCTCCCAAAGTGCTGGGATTATAGGAATGAGCCACTGTCCCTGGCCAAGAATGCTTATTTTTTTAATGGGACTAAATACTTTTTCTTTGTGACTTTATTTTTAACACCCAACTAGAATGAAATGTTTTCAGAGAGAGAGAATAGTTGTCTACAGATATGCTACACATGGATTAAATTTCCCTTCTTTTGTTGATTGTTGTTGTTTTAGGTGGTGCTTCCTACATTTATCCTAGAGAAGCGTTCCTTGCTGGAAATGTATGCAGACTTTATGTCTCATCCAGACCTATTTATAGCCATCACTAATGGAGCCACAGCTGAGGAAAGAATGATTCGCTTTGTTGAGTACTACCTTACCTCATTTCATGAAGGCCGTAAGGGAGCCATTGCTAAAAAACCGTACAATCCTATCATTGGAGAAACATTTCACTGTTCCTGGAAGATGCCAAAAAGCGAGGTAGCATCCAGTGTTTTTAGTTCTTGCACCAGGGGAGTCACAAATCATGCTCCTTCATCAGAGGAGTCTTTGAACCAGGTGGGATCAGACTGTTATACAGTCAGATTTGTTGCTGAACAGGTTTCTCATCATCCTCCAGTCTCAGGATTTTATGCAGAATGTACAGAGAGGAAGATGTGTGTAAATGCGCATGTCTGGACTAAGAGCAAGTTCTTAGGCATGTCAATAGGTGTGACAATGGTTGGAGAAGGTAAGTAGAAAAATTATTTTATATATATATTTTTTTTCTCTGAGCAGGAATGAAAGTTTATTTTAAAAGACTTTAGAAAGGTAAAGAAAGGAAAGTTCACTTGGAAGAAACCCAAGCAGGCACGTGAAGGTCAAGTGCCTGTTTTATAATTTTTAATATCCAGCTACAATCTTAAATTTAGGAACCCTAGATAAATATTAACTCTAAGTTTAAAATGTTGCTGCTTTTTCACTCCAGTTCCTAGAGTGTTCTGGAATGCTTCTTGCGGGGGATGGGAGGAGTATATCTATGAACTAATGTAAATTCTTTTTAAATTATTTTTTTTTCTGATTTTAAATACTTCTTTTTTGAGATGGAGTCTCACTCTGTCGCCCAGGCTGGAGTGCATTGGCACTATCTTGGCTCACTGCAACCTCTACCTCCTGGGTTCAAGCGATTCTCCTGCCTCAGCCTCCCTAGTAGCTGGGATTGCAGGTACCCACCACCATGCCCAGCTAATTTTTGTATTTTTAGTAGAGACAGTTTTCAGCATGTTGGCTAGGTTGGTCTTGAACTTCTGACCTCTGGTGATCCACCCACCTCAGCCTCCCAAGTAGTGGGATTGTAGGCATGAGCCATCATCCCTGGTAATTTTAAATATTTCTTATCAAATATTTGGAAAACTAGAAAAGTATAAAGGAGAAAATAAAAGCTTCTATAATGCCTACATCCAGATATATATGATTTAATATTTTATACTCTGTGTGCTTATGTTCATACTTTCAGCCTTATAAAATTAGAATTAATAATATGTTTAGTTTTGTGTCCTGCTTTTTAAATTAAATGTTCATTTTCTCATGTCATTGATAAAACATATTTTAGTGACTGCATAATATTCTATGAAGTACATTTGCTATCTTTTATTTAAACATTTCCCTCTACTTTGGACATTTAGGTTGGTCCCAAATTTTTATTATTATAAAAACCACAATAAAATCTTCTAGGTAAATCTTTTAAAAAAAATTTTTTTTTAATTTTTTTTTTTTAGAAATAGGGTCTTTCTCTGTTACCCAGGCTGAAGTTCAGTGGCATGGTCATGACTAACTGCAGCCTTGGCCTACTCGGCTCAAGCCATCCTCTTGCTTCAGTCTCCCAAGTAGCTAGGACTACAGGCACACACTACCCATGCTAAGCTAATTTTTTTAATTTTTATTTTTAGAGACAGGGTCTCAATACGTTGCCCAGGCTGATCTTGAACTCCTGGGCTCTAGTGATCCTTTGGCCTCTACCTCCAAGCATTAGCCTATAATCTCAGCACTTTCAGAGATGGAGGCCAGAGGTGCTATTCATAGAATATTTTAAAATATATACTGATAAAATTTAATTCTACTTCATCAGAAGATTATGAAAAAATAATTTTTGGAAACACAGTTTTGGCCAAGAATATGAAACAAAAACACAGATCTTCACAGAAATTATTCAAGTTAATGAAAATGTAATGATAGGAAAAAAACTACCACTTTATGTTACAGGAAAACTCTTATGCAAAGAATACTTTGTTCTGAATGTAAACTTACAATGTAAGCATGGCATCATTAAGCCTCTGAATCTTAATATTTTAATATTGTGTTATAGTCATTGTGCAGAAAATATCTTCTTTTTCAGTTTTCCCCATTTTTAAGTTCTGTTGTAATATGTCTTACCAATTTCCAAATAATATTTCAAGTTAATTACAACTTTTATAACATTAGAAAGTACTCTCTCTCTCTCTTTTTTTTTTTTTTTTTTTTTTTTTTGTGACAAGGTCTAGCTGTCGCCGAGGTTGAGGTGCAGTAGTGCCATCTTGGCTCACTGTAACCTCTGCCTCCCAAGCTCAAGCCATCCTCCCACCTTTGCTTCCAGAGTAGCTGGGACTGCAGGCATGCACCACCATGCCCAACTAATTTTCATACTTTTTGTAGAGACAAGATTTTGCCATGTTGCCCAGGTTGGTCTCAAACTTGTGAGCTCAAGTGATCCGCCCACCTTGGCCTCCCAAAGTTCTGGGATTACAGTTGTGAGCCACCACACCCAGCTGAAATTATTCATATTTTATTAGTTTAAAAGAAAATGTTTGCCATCTTTGGTTATAAGCTCCATAACATTAGCCTTAAGTACTTCGTAGATCAATTTGCTTATTTTGTAAGTGAAAAAAACCTGAAGTCTGCAGGTGAAGGGAGATGCGTAAGGTCATAAAAGTTAAGGAATAGACACATTTAGAACCATATTCTTTGATACTCTCCCAAAGGACAGTAACTCTTATCAGTTCATGTAACCTTAAGAATCTGGAAATGGTAGCCTCTCACTCTTCAAGAAAGGAAATACTTCAAGAAGTGAAGCAAAGCCTAGCACAGTGGCTCACACCTGTAATCCCAACACTTTGCTGGGCCAAGGTGGAAAGATGGCTTGAACCCAGGAGTTGGAGACCAGACTGGACAACATAATGAGACCTGTCGCTACAAAAATAAAAATAAAAAAATTAACTGGACATGGTGGCTTGCTTCTATAATCTCAGGTACTTGGGAGACTGAAGTGGCAGGATCACTTGAGCTCAGGAGATTGAGGCTACAGTGAGCTGTGATCATGCCACTGCACTCCAACCTGCGTGACAGAGGAGGACCTTGTCTCAAATGTAAAAACTTAAAAAAAAAGAAATGGAGAAAAGCATTCATATCTTAACCATGCTCTAATTATAAAAGAGGTATGTAAATAATTTTTGATTATTTAAGTGCTATTATATATTAATGGAATATATTGGAAATTAAATGGTTACTGATACCCTCAACAGAAAGTATGTAAAAATCAGGAATGAGACTGGGCATGGTGGCTCATGCCTATAATCTCAGCACTTTGGGAGGCCCAGGAAGGTGGATTACTTCAGGTCAGGAGTTCGAGACTAGCCTGGCCAAAATGGTGAAACCCCATCTCCACTAAAAATACAAAAAATTGGCTGGGCGTGGTGGCAGGCACCTGTAATCCCAGCTACTCAGGAGGCTGAGGCAGGAGAATCACTTGACCTGGAAGTCAGAGGTTGCAGTGAGCCGAGATCACACCCCTGCACTCCAGTCTGGGCAACAGGGGCAAAACTCTGTTAAAAAAAAAATTATTTTTTAGGAGCATTAGAGGAAACTCTTGAAATGTTTGTTTCCACTGTAGCATTTACTGGGCCCATGAACCCCAAAGGGACAAAAGGGTCATAGTG
The DNA here is from genome assembly GCA_004027715.1 of Plecturocebus donacophilus. Classification (NCBI taxonomy): domain Eukaryota; kingdom Metazoa; phylum Chordata; class Mammalia; order Primates; family Pitheciidae; genus Plecturocebus; species Plecturocebus donacophilus. The sequence goes on along the minus strand of PVKP010035844.1, from coordinate 15,081 downwards.
AAAGTAATCTTGATTCACTACTACCTTGTAATGATGTCAGATGTAGTTATAAATGAAGTCAGTTTCATTGAAAGTTAAATGAAGATTAGGAAAAATAATGATGTTTATTTACTAGACAGGAAAAAATTAATACGGATTTCTTTGGTAGCTGTTTCTAAGATGTTAACTACCCTCATGTTTTCATATTCAGGTATCCTTAGTCTGTTGGAGCATGGAGAAGAATACACATTTTCTCTACCTTGTGCATATGCCCGGTCAATTTTGACTGTTCCTTGGGTAGAACTGGGTGGCAAAGTCAGTGTCAACTGTGCAAAAACTGGATATTCAGCCAGCATCACTTTTCATACCAAGCCATTTTACGGTGGTAAACTGCATCGGTAAGAACATTTTAATGATATTTAGTTCTTATTCTTCCACTTTGATTTTGTATTAAAACTGCTTATTCTTTTTCTCCTGTTTTATGTGAAGTTGGATTTGTACTTATGTTTATTTCTTGTTTAAAATATTTCATCTTTTTTTTTTTTTTGAGACAGAGTCTTGCTCTGTCGCACAAGCTGGAGTGCAGTGGTGCAATCTCGACTTACTGCAACCTCCACCTCCCGGGTTCTAGCGATTCTCCTGCCTTAGCCTCCCGAGTAGCTAGGACTACAGGTGCACGCCACCATCACCAGCTAATGTTTGTATTTTTTAGTAGAAACGGGGTTTCGCCATATTGGCCAGGCTGGTCTTGAACTCCTGACCTTGTAATCCACCCACCTCAGCCTCCCAAAGTGCAGTGATTACAAAAGTGAGCCACTGCACCCTGCCAAATATTTCATCTTTTAAGGCATTCTGAGAATCATGCTCTATTTTTAAAAGTAGTAACATTAAGATTTATAAACTTTCCTGATGTAACTGGTGAGATTTACAATAGAATTTCTAACGAATGAACATGCAGTCTCTGGCTCATTTCTGCCCTTATTGGGATACAGATTTGGATCTAGACCTCAGTGAAGGCAGCTATAGCTACAAGTTAGGGTGGAAATATATCTAATCATGAGGAATGGTTCAGTAAGCACAATGATTGAAGCCAGTGTGTGTGCTTCAGTAGATGCTTAGGTGGAAGCAACTTGCAGTGATAAATTTCCAGATTCAGCACTTCTTATTGTCAGTGATGTTGATATATTTCTTTTTCTTTCTTTTTTGGTTTTTTCTTTTTTTTTTTGAGACAGTCTTATTTTGTCACCCAGGTTGGAGTGCAGTGGCATGATCTTGGCTCCTTGCAACCGCCTCCTGGGTTCAAGTGAGTCTCGTGTCTTAGCCTCCCAAGTAGCTGTGATTACAGGCATGTGCCACCATGCCTGGCTACTTTTTGTATTTTTAGTTGAGATGGGCTTTCACCATGTTGGCCAGGCTGGTCTTGAACTCTTGGCCTCAAGTGATCATCCTGCTTCGGCCTTCCAAAGAGCTGTGATTACAGGTGTGATCCACCACATCCAGCCAATATTGATGTATTTCTTAGTCGCATGTGATTTTTTAGTCGCGAGTGGATCACCTGAGGTCAAGAGTTCGAGACCAGCCTGGCCAACATGGTGAGACCTCGTCTCTACTGAAAATACAAAATTAGCCCGGTATGGTAGTGCATGCCTATAATCCCAGCTACTCAGGAGGCAAGGCTGGAGAATTGCTCGAACCCAGGAGATGGAGGTTGCAGTGAGGTGAGACTGAGCCACTGCACTCCAGCCAGTACTCAGGAGGCTGAGGCAGGAAAATCACTTGAACCTGGGAGGCAGAGGCTGTAGTGAGCCGTGATCGTGCCACTGCACTCCAGCCTAGGTGACAGAGTAGGACTCTGTCTCACAAAAAAACAAAAGGAAAAGAAAGAAAGAAAGAAACTTTCCTATTTTTTTTTAAGAGACAGGATCTCCCTGTGTTGCCCAGGCTGGTTTTGAACTCCTGTACTCAAACAATCCTTGGCCTCACAAAGTGCCAAGATTACAGGCATGAGCCACCACTCTCGGCCAGCTTTCCTATTCTTGACACCTTTTCTGCTTTGCATTTACAGACTATTGTAACTAAGGTCTTCTTCATGTGTTTATTTAATGCCCATGCCTCCTTCCTCAGAAATAGCCTAGTTTTTTTAACTGCTCTCTGCAATTGGAACAGACACATTATCTGCTGTCTGCATTTGGTATAAATATATTATATTCTACCTGTCTTCTCTTACTCCCTCATTTTCCACATCTATCTCTGATAGTGAGCCTACTTAACTATTCCCCATTCTCATGCCTACCTTCTGTTTCCATTTTCCACATTCACTCTAGGATGCCTGTATATGTAGTGTGTGGTGTAATATCATAAAGATTTTAGAATATATATATATATGTGTGTGTGTACATATATATATATATATATACTTTTCTGCATACTAGAAATATAGAGAAATAAAAATAAAGACTATCTCTGGCTACAAGAAGCTTTCAGCCTAAGATTAGAATCCAGAATATTACTTTTGGAAAGCATTTATAAGGCTTTTAGGAAAAACTCATATAATAGTTAAAAACAAAGTCTGTCATAATACCATAAGGATGGATAAGGATAATGGTACTGTGAAGCTATGATTAGATGATTACTATAGCTAAAAGATCAATTTTTAGTTCTCATTCATCTGTTAAAGCAAATAAAGAAACATGATGCTTAACATACTTCCCATTGTCTGATAAAGGAAGCATATCACTTTTTCAAGGTAGACAAACTATTTTCCTGGCACTGAATTCTAAAGGGATTTGTTGCATGTGTCCTTACCTAGTGACATTGAGTAACATAATAGACAGTGTCTTCTTCAGTAGCTCTCCATAAAATGTAATTACCCTTGATGTGAATCTGTTATATATGCCATCAATGAAACCCAAAGCTAACTTTCAGTCAATATTTTCTATTTGAAGCTAAGTTAACATAACCAGTGTTTTTCTGGTATCTCAGGGAGTTCTAGAGACAGGGTCCAGAAAACCTAAAAGGCTGACTTGTTAAGTCTTTAAAAAGCAAGAAAGCATATGTTTTATTATTTACCAATTATTCTCACTTTAGAGATGAATGGGATAACAATTTAAGATTTAGCTCTTTTCTGTCTTAAGGGCAGCATATTCTGTATTCTATGTCATTTATTGATACAAGATGTACATACTTGAGATGTTGTGGCTTTAGTCAAGAAACCTTTTTTTCTTTGAAAATAAAATTTTAATTGCATTCTCACCCACATATAGGGCCATCTCATCTCCATAAGCCTGAGTTGTGGAGAGAGCAAAGGTTTTGTCAAGGAGAAAATTCTGATCTCCTCAAATGCCTAGGCAAGTGCTTTGTTAAAATCTTAGATTTCTGTGTTAGAAATATTTTTTATCTTTAAGATGGCCTTTCAATTGCCTCAGTCATAATGGATCAATGATAGTCCCAGATAAATTAATAATTCAGTTATTGTTGGACAAAAGAGATAATGAAATGGTTACTTTTATTTATTTATTTATTTTTTATTTTTGAAATGGAATCTCGCTATGTCACCCAGGCTGGAGGGCAGTGGTACAATCTCAGCTCACTGCAACCTCTGCCTACCAGGTTCAAGCGATTCTCCTGCCCCACCCTCTCAAATAGCTGGGATTACAGGCATGCACTATGATGCCTGGCTATTTTTTGTATTTTTAGTAGAGATGGGGCTTCACCATCTTGACCAGGCTGGTCTTGAACTCCTGACCTCAAGTGATCTGCCCACCTTGGACTCCCAAAGTGCTGTGATTACAGGTGTGAGTCACCTTGCCCAGCCAAAATGGCTGCTTTGAGACACGAAGCTTAGCAGGGAACGAGGATATGTCAAATTGACATATTCCAGTGAAACTAGAGCTTTTGATCACAGCTTTAACTTCTTGTCTACTACTGATGGTTACATTTAAAAATTTACTTAAAACAAGTAAATAAGTGTTTTTATAAATATTACCTAAAATATGTGACTAGGTAAGGTGCAATGTCTCACACCTTTAATACCAGTACTTCGGGAGGCTGAGGCGGGTGGATTACTTGAGGTCAGGAGTTCAAGACCAGCCTGCACAACATGATGAAACCCCGTCTCTACTAAATACAAAAATTAGCTGGGTGCAGTGACACACATCTGTAATCCCAGCACTGGAGAGGCTGAGACACAAGAATCACTTGAACCTGGGAGGTGGAGGTTGCAGTGAGCCAAGATTACGCCATTGCACTCCAGCCGGGACTACAGAGTGAAACTCTGTCTCAAAAAAAAAAAAAAATCTTATTAGCCATATAAGGGAGAGGTACTAGTTTTATAGATGAGAAAATTGAGACTGTTTAAGACCCTCAGCAGAACTAGTCTATCTGATCCAATAACCATTTCCTTTCTACTCTTACCAGACAAGCTTTTAAAGAGCTATCAATTATTTTAGAATTTCCCTAAGATTAAGAATCACTTTCTATAACCTAACTTCTTTTGCCTTGTGTTCATCATTGGCGTAACTTTTTAAATGTACCTGTCTTACAATAGTTTGGTACAAGCTTTTAGGAATTCCTAAATTCCTAACTCCGCCTTTGTATCTTCTGTTTGTGCAGGAAATCTATGCTGATGCATGTAAGCGGAATGACAGATTAGAATCTGAGCAGAAGTTTATTTCTTTGAGTTATTTTCTCAATTTTCTTTACTCCTGTAAAATATTTCTCTGAAGTACCTAATTTTTATTTGTATATCATAGCTACAAAATACTGGTAATGTCAGGCCTCAGGTCAGGTTTGTTTTAAGGAAATTTGTGCCTAGAAGTATTGGGAAGAACTTGGGCTTTGGAGTCCATTAGACATGTATTCAAATCCTGCCTCTGTTATTTACTAAGTGTAAGATTTGGGGGCCAGGTATGGTGGCTCACACCTGTAATCTCAGGACTTTGGGAAGCTGAGATGGGAGGATCGCTTGAACCCTGGAGTTTAGTAACAGCTTGGGCAACATAGTGAGACACGGTCCCTACAAGAATAAAAATTAAAAAGCTAGATGAGCATGATGGCACATGCCTGTAGTTCCTGCTACTCAGGAGATTGAGGAGGTGGATGACTTGATCCTAAGTGGTCAAGGCTGCAGTGAGCCATGATTGAACCATTGAAGTCCAGCCTGGATGACGGAGCAGGACTTTGTCTCCCAAAAAAAAAAAAGAGAGAGATTTGGGGCACCTTACCTAAATTTTTGAGCCTTAGTTTCTTCATCTACTGAAATGGGATAGTCACAAGGCTTGACAAACAAGTTAATTTATGTAAAATGCCCAGCATATTTTAAATGTTCAAAAAATGTTAACTTCCCCTCCACGCACACACGGGCATCCTCTTGTGTATGTATGCTTTTGCTCACTCGTATTCTACATAGTAGAATAAGACAGTATAATTGAGATTTAGTTTTCTCATTCATTAATTCAGGCAACATTTATTAAGCGCTTACTGTTTATCAGACACTTTGCTAAGTGCTAACTGGGGATGTAGAGATGAGACCCATTCCATGCCTATTAAAGAGCTTACAGTTTGGGGGAGGGGCAAGGATGGCAAACCAATAATAACATTACTGTGTGATCAGTTCCCTGAGGACATACAATGGAAGTAAAGCGCTTAGGCCATTAGTAACACCCATTTTTGTAAATAAAATTTTATTGGAACACAGCCATGCCCATTCATGTACTTGTTTCTGTCTGCTTTCGTGCTGCAGTGAGAAAGTCATGTAGTTTCAACAGAGACTGTCTGGTCTGAGAATCCTAAGATACTTACTTTCTGGTCCTTTATAAAAGAAGTGTGCTGGTCACCTTAGACTGTTGTAAAGAATTGTTATAAGCAAAGTGATGAGGCCTTCTTCCTCCTTGTACTCCTTTGCAAGCTCCTCATGTCCTGCCTGTAGTGTATGTGATTCCTGTCCCCTGCCCCACTTCACTTCGTGCTGTTTTTGCTGTGTAGCTGCTATAAACAATTCGGACCCTGTATTACCCAGCAGTCATGAACAGGACCCTAAGATTGTCCACTGGAAAGCTTTATGGGAGATAACAATAACTTGAGAGATGTGCTGTGGCAGTAAAAGAAAGATCAAGCGAAGAACTGATTATCTTAGGATATAGTTCTGGGTATATGTGGATGGGAAATGGACTAAACAGATGTTTAGTGTCACTTCCTCATATTCTGTTTGGTAGAGATAAATTTTCAAGGAAGGGAAGGATGTTGGCAAGTGGGATCAGAGACGAAGCATGCAATGACTTCACAAAAAACATTCACACTGGCAAGAGACCCTTAACAGGGCAATTATTTAAGTGTGTATTATACTTTGATGCATAACCCAGAGTAGTTCTCTCCATGGCTCTAATCAAGCTGATCAATAGTCATGGTGTTCTTTGTGTCCAGTGAGCTACAACTACTTTTTTTTTTTTTTTTTTTTTGAGACAGAGTCTTCCTCTGTTGCCCAGGCTGGAGTGCAGTGGTGCAGTCTTGGCTCACTGCAACCTTTGCCTCCTGGGTTCAAGCAATTTTTGTGCCTCAGCCTCCTGAGTAGCTGAGATTACAGGCTGTCCCACCATGCCCAGCTAATTTTTTATATTTTTAATATATAAAATTACTCTTAACTCTTGGTTTTGAGTGTTTGATTTGCTCTGATACTCCAGAGATCTGGCTTATAAATAATTTGGTTATTGGGCTCCTTACACCTCTCCCTTAAACTGAGTTTACACATCTTTACTGCAAAAGTTGAAACTGTGGACTCCCTGAATTCTACTATGTCCTTCTTGGTCCCTTAGCTTATGCCAGACAAATGCTACTTGGGATTCCTAAACTGTCCCTTGAACCTCTAGGCTTCAGTCTTTTGGATTTTTTTTAAAATCTAGATAAGCCATATTCTCTGGCACACTGATTAGACCCTAACATTTGCCTATCATTCCCTAAGTTCTGAACCTCTATCTAATCCGACCCTGTTGTTATCTGTGTCCTATAGTGAACATAAAATACTTCACTAAAAATAATTACAGGCCAGGCGTGGTAGCTCACACCTGTAATCCCAACACTTTGGAAGGCCAAGGCAGGCGGATCATGTGAGGTCAGGAGTTCAAGACCAGCCTGGCCAACATAGTGAAACCCCGTCTCTACTAAAAATACAAAAATTAGCCGGGCAGGATGATGCACACCTGTAATTCCAGCTACTCTAGCTACTTGGGAGGCTGAAGCAGGAGAATCACTTAAACCCAGAAGGTGGAGGTTACAGTGAGCCAAGATCGCACCGCTGGACTCCAGCCTAGGCGACAGAACAGGACTCTGTCTCAAAAACAATAATAATTACACCTGTTCCTATTCCTAGCCTGTTCCTATTCATGTATTTGTGCTGCATCAATACAGCTATATGTTGACTTAAACAGCCATATATATGGCTCCTTTATATATATGGCTATGGTGACTCTTCATTAAACTTCAATAGCAGTAGTGTTTAAGGTCTCTCTGAGTTCTATGGTGATAATGATAGCTTTTGTACACCAGTGCTCTTTTAGCAAGATAATTTTAAATATTTTAATGTATTCTTTTGTATTTTTCTATCTCTTATTGTTTTGAGTGGTTTCTAAATTTAAAATTAGGCTTATGTAGTTTAAACAGGATTGATACATCTAGAACTTCAAATGTAGGAATGCCAAATATTTCAATAAATAGAATTAACTAGAAAAAAGAAGTTAGATTGTAATGTTGTAACATTTTTAGACTGTAATAAAGAAACTATTGATATTTTTCATATTTCTATTTAGTTTTAATATTGTAATAGTTTTGTTTGTAGCTCCTGGCATTTTTTTCTAAAGATTAAAATTGATATTATTTGAACAAATTATGAAGGAAGGAAGCTGTCACAGGACATACAAATAATCTAACCTTAGCACTGACATATCAAAGTGAGGTATATAGCTAATTTCAACAGGATCCACAGAGTATGTTCTTGAGTTTCAGATTTAAGAAGCAAACATGATATCACTTATTAGATCATATCTTTCTTTTCTATCTGCTTCTAGGGTTACAGCTGAAGTAAAGCACAACATCACCAACACTGTGGTATGCAGAGTGCAAGGGGAATGGAATAGTGTTCTTGAGTTCACCTATAGCAATGGAGAGACAAAGTATGTGGACTTGACTAAATTGGCAGTGACGAAGAAAAGAGTGAGACCTCTGGAGAAGCAGGATCCATTTGAATCCAGGTATGTCATCCTTGCATCCATCCAGGAAAGAGTCAGAAGCTGTGAATCTTAATCTAAGCCTTTTCACTAACTGGTGACCTTGGACAAATCACATCACCAGTTTGCATCAGCTTTGTAAATTGAAAGTGTTAGTCTAGTCTGATGTTAAACCCCTTGCCAGCTGTGAGATTATATGATACATAGTCACATTTTAGTAAAAGCCAAACATTATAAATGGAGCAAAAATACTAAAAATATTTGTCAAAGAATTACTGTCTATATCATAAAAACTTTATCATAAAAAATTTTGTTAAATTATTAACAAAAAGACAGACACCCCAATACAAAAAATGGGCAAAGGATGTAAAGAGGTAGTGTATGAATACAGGAACGTCTTAAATGATAAGCCAAGGAAGTGAAAAATTGTTTAGGGTAATCAGAATTCAAAGGTACAAATTAAACAATAAGACAAATTAGTTTTTAAAATAATACCTCTTTGGAAAAGGTATGAGCAAATGGGCATTTTCATATTGCTGATTAGGTGTTAAACCAGTATAATCTTCATAGAGAGTATTTTGATAGTATGTGTCATAGGCCTTAAAAAATAAAGTAGATCTATATGTGTTAATAAAGTACAGCTTCCAAAATGTGTTGACAGTGGTTGCTTCTGGAAAAGAGGACTGGGATCTGGAATACGAAAGAGACTTAATTTTTACAAGAGTCCTCTTTGTACTGTTTAAATTTTATATCATGAGGGATTATTACTCTTATCAATTAAAAATCGAAAAAAAAAAGGAAATACAGGGAACCACTAAACATCTTACATTAAGATCACATAAATAGAACCAAACAATTTTTAACTAGGTGTGAAAGGGATTAAATGTCCACATTCAAACATCCAGAGTGGGTCAAAAAATACAGCAATAATGAATTTTTAAAGAATTCTTTTAGGGATTTATCCTAAGGAGAAGGTCTCAAAGTTTGCTTTACAGACCCCCATTAGGTCCTTGAGACCTTTTCAGGGCATCTGCAAGTTCACAATTTTTTTATAATCATACTAAGATGTTATTTGCCCTTTTTCACTCTGTGGGCTCTTATGAGGTGTGAAAGGAATGCTGTGGGTAGCATTGGTGGGCCTTAGGACTAATCTAGGCAATGGCACCAAATGTCACAGGCAGTCGTTATGTCCTTCACTGCCCTGTACTCTCATACTCTCATGCTACTTTCTCTTAAGATCTCCTTGAAAAAGCAATAGAAATTATTAGTTTTATTAAATCTGGACCACTGAGTACATGTTTTTGTTTGTTTTGAGACAGGGTCTCACCCTGTCGCCCAGGCTGGAGTGTGGTGCCACGATCTCAGCTCACTGCAACCTCCACCTCCTGGGTTCAAGTGATCCTCCTGCCTCAGCCTCAGGCATCAACCACATGCCTGGCTAATTTTTTGTAATTTTGATAGAGACAGGGTTTCACCATGTTGGCCAGGCTGGTCGTGAACTCCTGACCTCAAGTGATCCTCCTGTTTCAGCCTCCCTAAGTGCTGGGATTACAGGCGTGAACTACCATGCCTGACTGAGTACATTTTATTAGTATTCTGTATGACAGATTGGAGTATACATAAGCATTTGTGCTGGCTACTGAAGAAATACAGTGGTTATCTGGAGGAAGAGCAGTTGTGTAATTATTTGATTCACAAGCAGAACTAATCACTTTGTTCATGAAATACCATGTTTACTTAAAAGAATGACTGACAGACAAACTATGGTTACTCTGATTTCAAAATTGGGTAGAGTAGACATTTTACTTACAAATGAAAGACCTGAATGTGACACTTCAAGAAAAACAATTGACATTATTTGTTACTAATAATAAGATTTGAGCTTTGAGGCAAAATTAGAATTTTAGAAAATGTTATCTGCCACCATGAACTTGAGAGCTTTCTCTGGTGAACTTGGTGGTGATATTATTGAATGTGATTTTTAAAAATGTTAGATAATGAAATATGTCAACATCTGAAAGATCTGCATAACTCATTGAACGAGAATTTTGCAAATGACTGATGCATGATATTGCAGAATCATGCATGGATAAATGAGCCATTCAGGGTGCACATTAGACCGGTGGATTTCCATATAAATTATTTGAAAAAATAATTGACATTCTTAATTTTCCACATTGCAATTAGCCTTTTTAAAATTACCACTTGTTGAGTTTCAATACATTATGAAACAATAGAATTATTTGAAAACTTTGTTAAAATATTCTTCTCTTTTCAAACAATCTGTATTAGGCCAGATTTTTCTTTTCTTCTCTTTTTTTTGAGACAGAATCTCACATTGTCACCCAGGTTGGAGTGCAGTGGCACAATCTTGGCTCACTGCAAACTCTGCCTCTTGGGCTCAAGTGATTCTCGTGCCTCAGCCTCCCAAGTAGCTGGGATTACAGGTGTGCACCACCACATCCAGCTGATTTTTTTTTTATTTTTAGTAGAAATGAGGTTTCTCCATGTTGATCAGGCTGGTCATGAACTCCTGACCTTAGGTTGTCTGCCCATCTTGGCCTCCCAAAGTGCTGGGATTACAGGTGTGCTCGAGCCACCATGCCTGGCCCAGATTTTTTTTATGTATACTTTAACTGAAACAATATATCACAGCAGATTGAACGTATGGGCGGATAAAGAGATGCTTCTGGGCCAGATGTGATAGCTCATGCCTGTAATTACAGCATGTTGGGAGCCCAAGGTGGGCGTGTCACTTGAGGTCAGGAGTTCAAGAGTAGCCTGGCCAACTTGGTGAAGCCCTGTCTCTACTAAAAATACAAAAATCAACCAGGCATGGTGCCACATGCTTATAGTCCCAGCTACTCGAGAGGCTGAGGCACAAGAATCGCTTGAACCCAAGAGGTGGAGGTTGCACTGAGCCATGATCGCACCACTGCACTCCAGCCTGGGTGACAGAGCAAGACTGTGTCTCAAAAAAAAAAAAAAAAAAATAGAAGAGACGCTTCTGAATTTTATTTGCTAAAATTTTGTAATGAATTTCATAGTTTCTATATACATGAGGGATATTGCCCAGTTCTTTTCTTTAAGGAAAATTTTGAATTACAAATTACATGTTTAATATATAGGGCCGTTAAGGTTTTCTGTTTCTTCAATGAGCTTTGGTAGTTTGCGTTCTTTAAGAAATTAGTTCATTTTAGCTAATTTGTCAAATTTATTGTCATATAGTTTCTAATATTACCTTTTTTAAAAATCTGTGTAGGATCTGTAGTGATGTTCCCATGCTTATTCCGTATATTTGTAATACCTTTTTTTCTAATCAGTGTAACTAAAGGTTTATTAATTTTACTAAAAGAACCAGATTTTGGCTTCACTGATTTAGTCTGTTTTTTTCTTTCTCATTGAATTTTGCTCTTTTATAAAATTTCCCTTTTTTCCCCTTACATTGTAAAACACTTACTATTCTTTTTTCTAATTTCTTACAATGGAAGCTTAGGTCAAGAGTCAGCAAACTGTTTCTGTAAAAGTCCAGGCAATAAATATTTTAGCCTTAGTGGACCAGATAGTCTCTGCCACAGCTACTTAACTCTACCATTGTAACATGAAACATCCCTAGACGGTAAGTCAATGGTTAAACATTGTTACGTTGCAATAAAAATTTATTTACAAAAATGGACAGGGCCATAGTTTGATCCCTGGTTTAGGTCATTGATTTTTCTTCTTTCCTAAATGTTTAATGCTATAAATTTTCCTCTAAGGACTACTCTATTTCTATCCAATGACTTTTTATGTGTTTTCGTTTCAAAATATTTTCTGATTTCCTTTGTTGGTTGTTTTTTTTTTTTTAACTCATGAACTTATTTCCAAATGTGTTGATAATTTCTGAATGTTTAGAGATTTTCCAGCTATCTTTCCATTTTTTTTTCTAACTTAGTTTCATTTTGGGCAAAGAATATACTTTGTATTATTTTAATTTAAATTTATTTAGATTTGTTTAATGATTCTGAGTATGTTCTATGATTCTGAATATGTTCTGTCTTGGTAAATGTTTCCCTTTTTTTTTTTTTTGAGACAAAGTAGTGTCTCACTCTGTCACCCAGGCTGGAGGGAGGGCGGTGGTGCAATCTTGGCTCACTGCAACCTCCGCCACCCTGGTTCAAGCGATTCTCATGCCTCAGCCTCTTGAGTAGCTGGGACTACACCTGGCTAATTTTTTGGCATTTTTAGTAGAGGTGGGGTTTCACCATGTTGGCCATGCTGGTCTCAAACTCCTGGCCTCAAATGATCCACCCACTTCAGCTTCCCAAAGTGCTAGAATTATTTGTGAGTCACTGCACCTGGCCTTGGTAAATGTTTAATGTGTATTTGACACAAATATGTATTCTTGAGCCCAGGAGTTTGAGACCAGCCTGGGTAACATGGCAAAACTTCGTCTCCACAAAAAAATATAAAAATTAGCTGGATGTGGTAGCATGTGCCCGTAATCCCAGCTACTCAGGAGGCTGAGGTGAGTGAGTTCTATAAATATCAGGCCAAATGAGTTGACAGTATTTTTTTAGTCCTCTGTAGTCTTACAGATTTTCTGTGTATTTATTGAATCAGTTAAGTTTAGTTATTGAGATTGGTTATTAAAGTTACCAATTACAATTGAACATTTTGCTTTGTAGTTCTGTAAGTTCTTCATTTTATTAGAAGTTCTGTTATTAGGGCAGGTATTTATATTTAGGACTTTTTTATGTTTTTGTTTTAATGTCTTTTATTTATGGAGAGTTCGTATAAATTTATTTTTATATTTGAGCCATCTCATACTTTTTTAAAGTAAACTTGATATTTTATTTTCAGAAATGTGTTAGGAAACCTTTTGGAGCCATTAAGGTACATCTGTAGCCTTAAGTCTTTAAATTATAAGACCTTTGTAATAGTAGAGTTATGTCTTCTTGATGTTTTGGGTTTGTTTTTTTTTTTTTCGAGATAAGGTCTCTGTTGTCCAAGCTAGCGGGCTGTGGCGAATTCTTGGTTCACTGCAGCTTTAACCTTTCAGGCTAAAGCAGTCTTCCCACCTCAGCCTCACAAGTAGCTGGGACTGTAGGCATGTGCCACTAGACCTAGCTAATTTGTATATTTTTTTGTAGAGACAGAGTTTCACCATGTTACCCAGGCTGATCTGAAACTCCTGGGCTCAAGTGATCCGCCTACCTTGGCCTCCCAAAGTGCTGATATTACAGGGGTGAGCTACTGCCAGCCCCTATGAGGTATTGACCCTTAATCATTATGAAATGTTTCTCTTTATCCCTGGTAGTAGTCCTTGTTTGAATTCTACTTTGACATTAAAATTGCCACTTTAAGAAAACTTGACGGCAAGGAGGCCCATGCCTGTAATCCTAGCACTTTGTGAAGCTGATGCAAACAGATTGCTTGAGCCCAGGAGTTCAAGACCAATTTGGGCAATGTGGCAAAACCCTGTCCCTACAAAAACTACAAAAATTAGTCAGGCATGGTGGTGGGCACCTGTAGTCCTACCTACTCAGAAGGCTGAGGTGGGAGGATCACCTGAGGCTGGAAGTCAAGGCTTCAGTGAGCCATGAGTATGCCATTGCATTCCAGCCTGGGTGACAGAGTCAAGACCCTGTATCCAAAAAAAAAAAAAAAACTTGACCACGTATAGTGGATCATGCCTGTAATCCCAGCACTTTGGGAGACCAGGACAGAAAGATCACTGGAACCAGAAATTTGAGACCAGCCTGGGTAACATAGTGAGACCCCCATCTCTATTGAAGAAAAACAAAACAAAACTTTATCCAAGTATATTTTATATATCATAAAATTCACCTGTTTCAGGTGTACCATTCCAAGATTTTTAGTAACTCTCTGACAGGGCTTGGTGGCTCATGCCTGTAATGCCAGCACTTTGGGAGGCTGAGGTGGGCAGATCACTTGAGGTCAGGAGTTCAAGACCAGCCTGGCCAACATGACAAAACCCTGTCAAAATACAAAAATTAGATGGGTGTGGTGGCACATGTCTGTAGTCCCAGCTATTCTGGAAACAGGCAGAAGAATTGCTTGAGCCCAGAAGGCAGAGGTTGCAGTGAGCTGAGATGGCACCACTACGCACTCCAGTCTGGGGGACAGTGAGACTCTGTCTCAAAAAAAAAAATGAAACAAAGATTTTTAGTAACTTTCTTGAGGAGTACAATCATTACCATAAATCAGTTTTAGAATCTTTTTATCCTACTATAAGATCCCTCATGTTCATTTACAGTTAATCGCAATTACCCCCCAGCCCAGAGAACCATTAACTTACTTTCTGTCTCTATAAATTTGCCTTTTCTGGATATTTCATATAAATCATACAATATGCGATTTCTTATTCCTGGCTTCTTTCCTTAGTATAACATTTTTGAGGTTCATCCCTGAAGTTTTTTTTTTTTTAAGAATGAAAGAGAGAAAGAGGAAGAGATTTTAGAAAAAGAGAGAAAAGGAGAAAGAAAAAACAGCAAAAGAAAGAAAAAAGAAAGAGAAAGGAAGAGATTTTAGAAAAAGAGAGAAAAGGAGAAAGAAAGAAACAGCAAAAGAAAGAAAAAAGAATGAAAGAAAGAAAGAGGAAGAGATTTTAGAAAAAGAGAGAAAAGGAAAAAGAAAGAAACAGCAAAAGAAAGAAAAAAAAAGAATGAAAGAGAGAAAGAAAGTGGAAGAGAAAGAGGGAGAGAGAATGGGATTCTTGTTTTATTGCCCAGGCTAGAATACAGTCTAAAAATGGGTATTAAAAACCTCTTTTATGCCAATAATTGTGTTTAACAATGGAGACAGGAAGGAATAGGGGGTGAAAATAACAAATAAGCAGCCAACCAATATTTTATTTAAACCTGTGAAATGCTATGCAATTGCT